>JAHPZR010035451.1:0-15000 GCA_019787425.1 Platygyra sinensis
CGTATTGGGAAAAACTGTGCCCTTGTCTCGAGTACGGCCCTCGGCCTGCGGCCTCGGGCCGTACTCGAGACCTCGGGCACAGTTTTTTCCCAATACGGACCTCCCGGTCGGTGAATAACATATATTTATCTTTTTTTCGGCTCGTGAGCGGGCGGAATTCAACAAATCCTGCAATCTGATTGGTTCCTGGAGCGGGCGGAATTCTCTCATACGGACCGCTACAGCGGGCGGAATCCATCGTGTTGATCTATTTTCGTGAATGAATTAGCAGTTATCGTCAATCTTTCGCCCTTTTTTTCACTTCCAAAGACGATTCATTAACGCAAGTTTACCTCTATTCACCTTTAGATGGCAAGGAAAGCTACTGTAAGTGAATTCAATTGAAGTTTCTGAAGTTGTGAGAGTTTGTTTGGTTGTTTGTTGCTCGGCGCTGTAATGGCGCGTAATCCTGTGTCTCTTTGTACAATTTTAAGTAAAAACTGAGTCAATTTCAGTCGAGTTTCCCTCTCTAATCGTTGCTGTACTTCACAGAATTGCTGTGCAATACACTTAACGAATTTTCTCGTTATTTGCTACTCAATTTAGGGTGGAAAAGTCTACTTCAGTCGAGTGATTCGCAATGATCGACAAAAACTGTTTTTGTAGTACAACTTCAAACTTTGGACAAAAAACAATTTTGGAGACCTTAAGGGGGGAGAAACTTAACTACAAGTCTGTCGCTAAGGAACTCTGAAAACTTCCTTTTTTTTGGCTCCTGAAGTCCAGTGGGCATCAAAGTTTACCGTGTTTGTTCGATTCACATTTCCTTTAAATGTTTCAAACCACGCCCATATTTGGTATGTCACGTGACCACAATAGAAAACGTCTAAAAACTCACACTGAGTGGATCGTTTTCGAAATGTAACAATACATTTTGTCAAAACAAGGCATTATCTACAACTTGTAGTATGCGTTTGAGGAAATGTACAATATTTCGAAAATTATAGATGTTTAAGTGCTTTTATAGCCTCTTAAAGACTTAGCTCTGGCCAGGACATCTTTTTAACCTCTCCTGGTTGCCGCTTGACTTTAGCTTCTTCACTGGACGTTGTACAGGTTAGATTTGCCTCCGGAAGCGTTTACCTTTCTAATCTCTAAGCTCGCCGTTTCAGTTCTTTCACAAAAGTAGAATGCTTGCACTTTTTGTCTTAAAAAGTAAGATGTGGCACTGAGGTTCTTAGGACGTCTTGTTGTGTCCTTCTTCGCGTTTTATTTCGTGGTGCTCAAGAATTTTTAAATTTACATTTTCATAATATAATGCAGTCGTGATCGACGCCGGCATATTTCCATTCACTCAAGCTGTAGTTTATGTTAAAGTTTTTTGACCTCGCGGCTTTTGTGTATAGTAATTGTTGTTGAGCCGGCTTTGCACTTTGCTTCGTTATGAGGTAATAATATTGAATAGAAGTTAAAGAGTTTCAATCTTCGTTTAATTTTTTGTCCGCCATTTTGTTTGTCCGAGCTCAAAGTAGGAGCTGTCAATCATTTTCAAAGACAATTACACTTTTTTGCACTCAGCAGCAAAAAATTTTGCACTCAATTACACTTTTTTGCACTGATTTGGGATTAATTGACATGTTCTTAACCAGTCAGAATGCAGAAATTGTTGCTTGTATATTATTAAAAGTAGAATTAATGACTTCCCTTATGATCGCAGTCGAATGAGCTTGAAAGACAAACAATTTTCCCATTTCGTTACAACTTAAGAAATCCTAATTTCTAGAAAATAAATAACGTACTATCATTGTTCATTTTCATTCCATTCCAGATAAGCAATACTGTTTCTATCAAAATAATGATACTAATAAGAGATTCGATCCTATACCCATCCAGAAATGAAAATACAATTATATCGTCATCAAAACCACATTGTCCAGATGAAATCCCACTGTGTAGCTTACTGTAAATGAGAGGTCTCTCCTTATTGCAGAAAAGGTTGTTGTGTGGCTGAAAGGAATCTGTTGGACTGATTGAAAGAGACAGAAATGTTAAGACTTACTTGCAACGTTATGTTCCAGTTTCGCGGAGGAAGGAGTGATTGCAGGTGTGCTTGCAGACCAACAAGTGATTGATGGTGTGTGCCAATACAATGAATGGATTGTTTGACAAGTTGACAAAGACACACCTAAACGGACTAGCGTGGCAACTCTAAATGGCTTTAGGGAAGGAGATGGCGTGACAAACTCACGCACTCTGGAAACTGTCCTCTGTGAAGCCACGGTCGTAGTCTGGAATCGACACGCTAAAGAGGAAACCACAGCGAAAACAAACTCAGGGCAAAATCAAACTTTGTGAAAGCAAGACATTTAGATAATTTAGTTTTGCTTCAAAGAGTAGCAAGCCCTCCCTGATATAGCGCGCTCATGAAATTTCCTGTGTTTAAGTTGTCCAATAACACAATATAGCGACGGCTCTCGATATTAAATGTAGATACGTTGGCTATCCCATGTCAGCAGAAGTGCTTCAGTTTGCCCACTTTCCCCTCTTTGTTGCACGCTTTTAATACGCAAGCAAATAGAGGTAACAATAGCTTGAAACTTCGTTTGACTAACAAAACTGAAAGCAACCAAGCTAGAAAACCACGGGAATAGACACAGCTCAAACTGTAGGAGCTGTAGTACTGTAGTACCACGAGGACGACGGCAACGAGAACTTCACCAAACAAAAGTTTTAATGAGCAAAACAATAGCTGTGCACGTGCTTTATAAGTCGTTGTACATTTCTTTGCCGTGCTCTGCAAATAACAACGTAAAATGACGAATTACTGCGTCGTCTAGCGAACGTGGACGACCACGGCTAATTTTCCGTATTTTCATTTGGATCAAGTTAACGCCGTCGTTGCATATTTAGCTTGACTACGTTTTCAGAGCCATTAGCGCACAGAACAGATCTAGACAATCATGAATTTCGCTGGTGAAATATAAATTCATTTTTTTTCCTAGGCGTCGTCGTCGTCGTCGTCGTCGTCGTCGTCGTTGCTTAAACTTCCTTATGGGCTTATACAACGTTTGTCAGTTTCATTGCTGCCAATTCTCATCCCCAGGGCTTCCGCTTCTTTGGTCACATGGTCGTATTTTACAACGAGTGGGACTGAGGACGAGAATGAAATCTGTCTGACCTTAAGCGCACTGCGCGAGGAGCAAATAGCTTTTGTTAGACGTGGAAACCCTTTCGATTTCTGCGAACTCGACTCTCGTACTATAAACAAGTTAAAAAAATTGCTTTATTTCCCAGACACCCGAATCAAATGTCATCAAACAAACCGTCGATCTATAACAATAGCCAGAACTTGATATGCTTACGTCAACCTTTCCCTTGTATTTCTATTTATATCAAAAAATATTATTTGCCCACCATATCCCAGTTATTTATTATGCTTACGAAGGAATGTCTGATTGTTAAGGCGGGGGTACACCCGAATTTGGTAAGTTTAAAGAGAGGTTGAAAGGGAAAAAAAGGGTTTTGGAACACCACCAGACAGTTGCCCGACCGCACAATGGCACCCCAGGTTGTTGGGCAAATGTTTGGAGTGTATCTACCTATTTTTAACTTCAAACTCTAATTTTAAAACAACACCAAATCTTCCAAATTCCCTATTTCCATAAATTTTACTAATCCTTTGAGAAAAACTATTTATCTCCAAATATACCTAAAAATCATCAAAAAATTTACAAAACGACCTAAAACATAGATATGTGAAATGAGCATAGAGATTCTTGATTGCTTGAAACGTAAACGAGATATTTGCATTAAAAACGTAAAACCCAGCCAAAATACGGCCTTCGGGTGTACCCAGCCTTACCTGTTTTAGGCAATCTCGTCCCCAGGGTCCTCTCTCTACCTCGAGAAAGTACCCTGATTACGGCTGGTCACGTGCCCCTGCATGCCGACTCAAGCAACACGGAGGATGGCTCCTCGACTTAATATTGTGAACACGGTCTGGGGAAGTGAATGCTGTGCTGCTATACAGACGTTATTTTGAAAAGGAAGCAAGTTATTTGTCAGAGATCCTGCCTGACCAGTGCTTCGTCTCTACCTGAATTTCTATGAGTATTAGATGTTGATTGAGAGGGAACTTTGCTTATATTTCACTACTTTTTAAATAACCGTCAACGGCCTGCTTCGGATAACTTTAATCAGATTTTTACACCAAAAGAATTTAGTAACCGTGAGATTATCGATGAGATGCATTCAACTTGGAACTATCTTGACCTAAAATTATATTGGATCTACTGCTAAACAGTTTAAAACGAAAGCCGATGGATATTGCAAACGTTCTTCATAAAATATATTTTACTGCAAGAGAATCGAATGACCGTCAAACTTTCGATTGAATTAATTCAATCAAATGCAATCAAATTCAATCAAATTCAGTCAAATTCAAAGGTATTCCAGTGTAGTCTCTATGCCAAACACTGGGCGTATCAAACTCTAAACGAATGCGTCAATGCCTCCGTTGTTTTTTTGCCGATCGTGAAAAATATAAGCTGCTTAAATTCAGCGCGCAGACCTTGTAGATGTCAAGTTCTTCTTAGATGTTGTTCGAGCGGCAAGAGAAGGGAATGACCATCAAACTGTATGTCGATGGAAACTTGAATTCAATCAAATCCAAAACTACTTTGTAGGCAAACATAAGACGTATTTAAGTCTAAACGAATGAGTAAATACCTACGTTGTGATTTTGCCGAATGAAAAATAAAACCAAATTCACCGCGCGGTCCATTTATTATTGTGGTCGGGTGATGGACAAAACACTGACCCCACTGACCCCACTGACCCCACTGACCCCACTGACCCCACTGACCCCACTGACCCCACTGACCCCACTGACCCCACTGACCCCACTGACCCCAATGACCCCACTGACCCCACTGACTCCCCTAAAATGGACAACCCCTAAAAATAATATTCCAAATGAGTACTATTTAAAGTTGTAAGCTGCTTAACCTTGTTAAACCGCGCAGCCGAAGGCTGGGCGGTTTCTTGCTCTGCTTTCGGTTTATTTTTTATTTTTTTTTTAGTTTTGTCGGTGAGCAGACCCAAACTCCGACTCACTCGGCCAATTGCCGTCACCGGATGATGTCATCATCAGCCAATTACAGGCTATTTTTCAGCTCTTTTTGTCATTTCCCCCCTCAGGGGCATTTTCTCAAGTTAGCAAATTAACTATTCAGACAGAACATGGCCGTCAGTGAGAAATGTTGATTTGGTCAAAATTGGGCCAAACTCCATTGGAGATGCACATCAGGACATTTGCAAGGATAAAGAATGTAACTTAGGCCCAGTTGCTGGCTACTAAGGCTGAAATTATCCAGAGTTAAGCTGCATTTTCGTTTTGCGTGCGAAACAGAAGATTTTGTTATCTGGAATTTTTGTTTCTGTTCACTTTCGAAGGGCCATATTCAATGCACTATAAAGGTATTATGTCTGGCCATGGATCACGCTGACGGTGATAAATGTAAGATCGTGTTTACTTCGGTAGAAGCAATGATGGAATTTTCTGGGGAAAAAAAGTTAAAACTTAGCCTTTACCCTCGTGAAAAACCCTTTTAACATATGTAAATTGATAGTCGTTTGAAAGGTCAAGGTATTTTTTCCTCCGACATAAGCAAAATTCTCCGATTACAAGTAACGCTAGACCCGTCTCAAGCAAAGAATGTTTGCATATCTCAAACCGCCCTCTCCCTATTCACGTACACTGGCATGAAATTTCTAAGTTTCTTGACACAGAGACTTAGTTTCTGCTCAACAAATATTGTTAAAGTGCAAGTCTCTTCAATTTTAAAGGAAAAAAATTTTCGTCGTGATGAGGTGGCTTTGAACCTGGCGCGTTAGCACGTCAGTCTTCCACCCTAACCACTAGACCACCGAGGAAACGCTACATACTGACGGTTTTAATAAGTACCAGATCGGAAATCCGAACGCTATAAAGAAGCTAACCATTAACCCCTTGCATTAACCCTAACCTTAATCAGTATTTACAGTGCTTAGGCCTATAATCAGTATTTACTTTGTGTACGCATCACAAGGTATCCAAGGGCGGTATGAGATATGGAACAAGTCCTAACCATTTTTTAAATTGTTTCCGGGTAATGTTTTCTCGCAAAACGTTGTTGCTAAATATTACGTAATGTTTTTCTGAGCGCAAAAAAGTTAAAAAAGCGCGGTTTTAATTTTTTTTTTAAAAATTCTTGTTCTGCAACCCTTGAACACAATAGACAAGTAGATTCCCCTTGTTCAATATAACTTTGGTTTAATTAGTGCATTGTTTGCAATGTTCCAGGCTCAAGATAGCCTAACTCATACTCATTATTCTAATGCCAAACTTGATGAAATATCTTTTAATTGCTCTGTAATGAATATAAAAATTAATGTCAGATCCAGCTCTAGTAATGCAGCCCCACCCCACCACCCTACTTTATAGTTGCAAATCATTTTAAGGACCAAAATTCCCCTCTCCTCTCCTTTTGAATGGGTTTTGAATTTCCCTTAGACCTTGCACTCCGCAAATGACTATTCCACTAAATTATTTAACGCCAGCAACCAGTTTTATTCTCAAATGCATTGTAAACATTCTGATTCAGGCTGATTGCTTGCAAACCATTTTTGAACGATTAGGGGCTACTAATAGATGGATAAGGAACTGAATGTTCTGAATACCATGTTAATTTGTTAAAAAAGATCTTAATCATTACAGAATGAATTGTTCCTGGAAATGGAAGGTTTGTTATTCAACCATTATTTTTGTCATCTCGTATCAGGTCATCTTTTAGCTTGTGGTATAGTGGCTGACAGAATCGCGTAGAACAAAAATGACAATTACTGTGTTATGACCATGAATATTTTCAGACTAGAGTGCTAAAAACCATACCTATTTAAGACAAAAATGGCTAAAACCAATACCCTGTTTATGACCAAAACAGCTTGTAAGGTCTTCTCAGTCGTTCAGTCGTATTGCGTGACATATCCCGTCGTACCTTAGTCTATATACGGGACCTTGGTTAGCTCCTCGTGTTTAGCAAAAACCGTGATAGCAACGCTAGTGTTTTGTAGCTTCGCCCGAAGCCCTTTCCCTTCAGTCACGAGACCAGCCGTAACCAGGGTTCCTGGAGGTAGAGAGAGGACCTTGGGAACGAGGTTGTGTTTTAAGTTGACAGATTAAGATTCCCATGAAAAAGTGTTGTTTTTATTTCTGGTCGCCGGGATACTTATATACAAACTTCCAATGTTAGCTCTATAGCGCCCTTTTTGGCAAGATTCAAAGGCGTTGCTTACAGCTGTGAAACGTAAAATAAAGGAATTTAACCAACATATGAAGTCAAAAGCTCGAGTAAAAATGCCTACAGTGCAACTTGATTTAATATTCTGTAAAGTTAATCTATTTATAGGTCTCGCAGCAGAAAACACCAAAAAAGTTCTGACAGAAAACTACCATTTTGAATTTACAGACATACGTCAACAGAGATAATTTCCTTCAGTCAAAGCGTTATTAACCGCGTAGCCGTAGGCTGGGCGGGCCATGTTCTGCCTTCGGTTTTTTTTTAGTTTTGTCGGTTACAAATCCCAAACCTCCGCGGATGATATCATCATCAGCCAATTACAGGCCATTTCTCAGCTCTTTTCGTCATACCTCCCATCAGGAGAGTTTTGTCTAGTTAGCGAATTAAAGTTGCGGTTAGTTGGGGAGGAATGGAGGAGTTTATTTGTTCAAAATTGGGCCAAAATCCCTCGGAGATGCACGTCAAGGCATTTGCAAGGATAAAGAATGTAACTTAAGACCAGTTACTGGCTAGTAAGGATGAAATTATCCTGAGTTAAGCTGTATTTTCGTGTCTGTGCAAAACAGGAGGGGATTTTGTAATCTGAAATTTTTGTTTCTGTTCACTTTCGAAGGGAATATTCAATACGCTGATTTTCGAAAATGTAAGGTGACTCTGAACCCCATGTACAAAGTTTTTTTAAAACTTTGCCAAAAGTTACATCACCACAACGTGACAACATCCACGCGAGAGCCCAAGACACATGCATGGATCAGCGCGGATATATGACGTCAGGATGGCCTCAATTTGTTCTAAAAATAGAAAAATTGTCCCATATCATGGGTCCACCCGGGGGATCCTCGAGCATCCCAAGACTTACGGTCTCAGTCCCTGATTATGGCTCCTGATGATACATAATTTGGAAATTGAAGCGCGGCGAATTTTGAATATTTGGATGCCTCAATTGGCGACAATCGCAATTTGACAGTTTAAAAAGTAAAACAATGATAAAGGCCGCCAATGTCATAAAATAGACCAGCTTTATTTAGACGTGCCCCAGCGTGCACTTATAAGGCCAAAAGGATTTCAAGCTTTCAAACGTTTTAACATCATATTTTCTGTGCCATGTCGACAACAGCGTGAAGATGAGGGCTGCAACTTGCACAGTGTTTCTTTTCTCCGTTTTCTTCGAGGGTAAGTAATCTCTTTCTTTTATTAGTCAAAAGAAACTGAATCATAGCCTATTTCAAGCTCTAAATGCTAACTTTTCAAGTCGCCTCTTGATGATACTGACAAACCTTTGACTAGACTCAAGCTTCTCTCTTTACTACATGTAATTGTAGGATAACATGGTAACCAGGCACAGACATTGTTAGGAAAGAGTTGCGGAACGTACATAATGTAATAGTAGAATACTTAAAACTGCTTTAATTGAAGGGGAGCTAAACCAAACGTCTGCATTGTCACTTGAACGAGAACCGGGCTATAAGCCATAACTCCCGCAACCGTCCGATGAGTCCCGCGAATAAAAGATGGATAGATTAGCAAGCTTCAGATTTTAATTTACTAAAATGTCTCAGCAGAAACGTCTGCTTCTCACAGAAACGTCTGCCTCTCCTCAGTGAAAACATCACAGAAGGTGTAAACTGAATATAAATAACTAGCACGTATACAAGAAAAGGAAAGGCGCTGATATTATTTAGACTTGCATTAAATTTAATTAACGCTTTGACTGAAGGAAATTGTTTCTGTTGACGAATGTCTGTAAATTCAAAATGGTCGTTTTCTGTCAGAACATTTTTGGTTTTTCCTGCTGCCAGACCTATGAATAGATTAACTTTACAGCACATTAAATCAAGTTGTACTGTAGACATTTTTACTCGAGCTTTTAACTTCATGTTAGTTAAAGGCGCTGATATTATTTAGACTTATATTAAATTAAACAAGAAGTTTAAAAAAAACTTTTAACCGCGCTCTTTTAACTCTTTTGCGCTCACAGAAACATTACGTTATATTTAGCAACAACGTTTTGAGAGAAAACAATACCCGGAAACAACTGAGATTGCGTGATTCAAAGTTGGCTAAGTGCCTGGGTTGTAAGAGATTTTATTCCACATTCTTTGCATAGCGTGGTTGCGTGTTTGTTATCGGAGACTTTTGTTTACCTAGCTCGAAGGAGAAAAGGTCTCATAATTGACCTTTCAAACGAATATACATTTGCATACGTTCAAAGGGTTTTGACTAGCGCCAAGGTTTTATGTTTTCCCCTGAAAACGCCATCATTGCTTCTGGCGAAGTAAACACAATCTTATTTATCACCGTAAGGGCATTGCAGTAAACACGATCTTAAGGTGGATCAAAACAGTTTCCAGCACATTCAAAGACTTAGATTTCGATGTGTCATTATAACCACTCGTTATCAGTTGATGCTACAGTCATGGTATCAAAAAACTGCCCAATCATTGGTGAACACGTTGATATTATTTTCATGACACAATAGGTTACCAAAGCAACAATATGATCTGCTTAAAACACCCTTAGTTTTAGCTTTAAGCGCTTATATTTCAAAAACGGCAAGGTGAATTTTTTTCTTATTATAGAATTTTGATAAGCAGAATGAGATGTAACTTTTGGCAAAGTTTAAAAAAATTTTGTACATGGGGTTCAGAGCCACCTTACATTTTCGAAAATTTAAGGTGGCTCTGAACCCCATGTACAAAATTTTTTTAACTAAAATCTACGTCTTGGAAAGTGCTGGAAACTGTTTTGAGCCACCTTAATTATCACCGTCAGCGCATTCAATATTCCCTTCGAAAGTGAAAAGAAACAAAAATTTCAGATTACAAAATCACCTCCTGTTTTGCACAGACACGAAAATACAGCTTAACTCTGGATAATTTCATCCTTACTAGCCAGTAACTGCTCTTAAGTTACATTCTTTATCCTTGCAAATGCCTTGACGTGCATCTCCGAGGGATTTTGGCCCAATTTTGAACAAATAAACTCCTCCATTCCTCCCCAACTAACCGCAACTTTAATTCGCTAACTAGACAAAACTCTCCTGATGGGAGGTATGACGAAAAGAGCTGAGAAATGGCCTGTAATTGGCTGATGATGATATCATCCGCGGAGGTTTGGGATTTGTAACCGACAAAACTAAAAAAAAACCGAAGGCAGAACATGGCCCGCCCAGCCTACGGCTACGCGGTTAATTAACGCTTTGACTGAAGGAAATTATCTCTGTTGACGTATGTCTGTAAATTCAAAATGGTAGTTTTCTGTCAGAACTTTTTTGGTGTTTTCTGCTGCGAGACCTATAAATAGATTAACTTTACAGAATATTAAATCAAGTTGCACTGTAGGCATTTTTACTCGAGCTTTTGACTTCATATGTTGGTTAAATTCCTTTATTTTACGTTTCACAGCTGTAAGCAACGCCTTTGAATCTTGCCAAAAAGGGCGCTATAGAGCTAACATTGGAAGTTTGTATATAAGTATCCCGGCGACCAGAAATAAAAACAACACTTTTTCATGGGAATCTTAATCTGTCAACTTAAAACACAACCTCGTTCCCAAGGTCCTCTCTCTACCTCCAGGAACCCTGGTTACGGCTGGTCTCGTGACTGAAGGGAAAGGGCTTCGGGCGAAGCTACAAAACACTAGCGTTGCTATCACGGTTTTTGCTAAACACGAGGAGCTAACCAAGGTCCCGTATATAGACTAAGGTACGACGGGATATGTCACGCAATACGACTGAACGACTGAGAAGACCTTACAAGCTGTTTTGGTCATAAACAGGGTATTGGTTTTAGCCATTTTTGTCTTAAATAGGGTATGGTTTTTAGCACTCTAGTCTGAAAATATTCATGGTCATAACACAGTAATTGTCATTTTTGTTCTACGCGATTCTGTCAGCCACTATACCACAAGCTAAAAGATGACCTGATACGAGATGACAAAAATAATGGTTGAATAACAAACCTTCCATTTCCAGGAACAATTCATTCTGTAATGATTAAGATCTTTTTTAACAAATTAACATGGTATTCAGAACATTCAGTTCCTTATCCATCTATTAGTAGCCCCTAATCGTTCAAAAATGGTTTGCAAGCAATCAGCCTGAATCAGAATGTTTACAATGCATTTGAGAATAAAACTGGTTGCTGGCGTTAAATAATTTAGTGGAATAGTCATTTGCGGAGTGCAAGGTCTAAGGGAAATTCAAAACCCATTCAAAAGGAGAGGAGAGGGAATTTTGGTCCTTAAAATGATTTGCAACTATAAAGTAGGGTGGTGGGGTGGGGCTGCATTACTAGAGCTGGATCTGACATTAATTTTTATATTCATTACAGAGCAATTAAAAGATATTTCATCAAGTTTGGCATTAGAATAATGAGTATGAGTTAGGCTATCTTGAGCCTGGAACATTGCAAACAATGCACTAATTAAACCAAAGTTATATTGAACAAGGGGAATCTACTTGTCTATTGTGTTCAAGGGTTGCAGAACAAGAATTTTTAAAAAAAAAATTAAAACCGCGCTTTTTTAACTTTTTTGCGCTCAGAAAAACATTACGTAATATTTAGCAACAACGTTTTGCGAGAAAACATTACCCGGAAACAATTTAAAAAATGGTTAGGACTTGTTCCATATCTCATACCGCCCTTGGATACCTTGTGATGCGTACACAAAGTAAATACTGATTATAGGCCTAAGCACTGTAAATACTGATTAAGGTTAGGGTTAATGCAAGGGGTTAATGGTTAGCTTCTTTATAGCGTTCGGATTTCCGATCTGGTACTTATTAAAACCGTCAGTATGTAGCGTTTCCTCGGTGGTCTAGTGGTTAGGGTGGAAGACTGACGTGCTAACGCGCCAGGTTCAAAGCCACCTCATCACGACGAAAATTTTTTTCCTTTAAAATTGAAGAGACTTGCACTTTAACAATATTTGTTGAGCAGAAACTAAGTCTCTGTGTCAAGAAACTTAGAAATTTCATGCCAGTGTACGTGAATAGGGAGAGGGCGGTTTGAGATATGCAAACATTCTTTGCTTGAGACGGGTCTAGCGTTACTTGTAATCGGAGAATTTTGCTTATGTCGGAGGAAAAAATACCTTGACCTTTCAAACGACTATCAATTTACATATGTTAAAAGGGTTTTTCACGAGGGTAAAGGCTAAGTTTTAACTTTTTTTCCCCAGAAAATTCCATCATTGCTTCTACCGAAGTAAACACGATCTTACATTTATCACCGTCAGCGTGATCCATGGCCAGACATAATACCTTTATAGTGCATTGAATATGGCCCTTCGAAAGTGAACAGAAACAAAAATTCCAGATAACAAAATCTTCTGTTTCGCACGCAAAACGAAAATGCAGCTTAACTCTGGATAATTTCAGCCTTAGTAGCCAGCAACTGGGCCTAAGTTACATTCTTTATCCTTGCAAATGTCCTGATGTGCATCTCCAATGGAGTTTGGCCCAATTTTGACCAAATCAACATTTCTCACTGACGGCCATGTTCTGTCTGAATAGTTAATTTGCTAACTTGAGAAAATGCCCCTGAGGGGGGAAATGACAAAAAGAGCTGAAAAATAGCCTGTAATTGGCTGATGATGACATCATCCGGTGACGGCAATTGGCCGAGTGAGTCGGAGTTTGGGTCTGCTCACCGACAAAACTAAAAAAAAAATAAAAAATAAACCGAAAGCAGAGCAAGAAACCGCCCAGCCTTCGGCTGCGCGGTTTAACAAGGTTAAGCAGCTTACAACTTTAAATAGTACTCATTTGGAATATTATTTTTAGGGGTTGTCCATTTTAGGGGAGTCAGTGGGGTCAGTGGGGTCATTGGGGTCAGTGGGGTCAGTGGGGTCAGTGGGGTCAGTGGGGTCAGTGGGGTCAGTGGGGTCAGTGGGGTCAGTGGGGTCAGTGGGGTCAGTGGGGTCAGTGTTTTGTCCATCACCCGACCACAATAATAAATGGACCGCGCGGTGAATTTGGTTTTATTTTTCATTCGGCAAAATCACAACGTAGGTATTTACTCATTCGTTTAGACTTAAATACGTCTTATGTTTGCCTACAAAGTAGTTTTGGATTTGATTGAATTCAAGTTTCCATCGACATACAGTTTGATGGTCATTCCCTTCTCTTGCCGCTCGAACAACATCTAAGAAGAACTTGACATCTACAAGGTCTGCGCGCTGAATTTAAGCAGCTTATATTTTTCACGATCGGCAAAAAAACAACGGAGGCATTGACGCATTCGTTTAGAGTTTGATACGCCCAGTGTTTGGCATAGAGACTACACTGGAATACCTTTGAATTTGACTGAATTTGATTGAATTTGATTGCATTTGATTGAATTAATTCAATCGAAAGTTTGACGGTCATTCGATTCTCTTGCAGTAAAATATATTTTATGAAGAACGTTTGCAATATCCATCGGCTTTCGTTTTAAACTGTTTAGCAGTAGATCCAATATAATTTTAGGTCAAGATAGTTCCAAGTTGAATGCATCTCATCGATAATCTCACGGTTACTAAATTCTTTTGGTGTAAAAATCTGATTAAAGTTATCCGAAGCAGGCCGTTGACGGTTATTTAAAAAGTAGTGAAATATAAGCAAAGTTCCCTCTCAATCAACATCTAATACTCATAGAAATTCAGGTAGAGACGAAGCACTGGTCAGGCAGGATCTCTGACAAATAACTTGCTTCCTTTTCAAAATAACGTCTGTATAGCAGCACAGCATTCACTTCCCCAGACCGTGTTCACAATATTAAGTCGAGGAGCCATCCTCCGTGTTGCTTGAGTCGGCATGCAGGGGCACGTGACCAGCCGTAATCAGGGTACTTTCTCGAGGTAGAGAGAGGACCCTGGGGACGAGATTGCCTAAAACAGGTAAGGCTGGGTACACCCGAAGGCCGTATTTTGGCTGGGTTTTACGTTTTTAATGCAAATATCTCGTTTACGTTTCAAGCAATCAAGAATCTCTATGCTCATTTCACATATCTATGTTTTAGGTCGTTTTGTAAATTTTTTGATGATTTTTAGGTATATTTGGAGATAAATAGTTTTTCTCAAAGGATTAGTAAAATTTATGGAAATAGGGAATTTGGAAGATTTGGTGTTGTTTTAAAATTAGAGTTTGAAGTTAAAAATAGGTAGATACACTCCAAACATTTGCCCAACAACCTGGGGTGCCATTGTGCGGTCGGGCAACTGTCTGGTGGTGTTCCAAAACCCTTTTTTTCCCTTTCAACCTCTCTTTAAACTTACCAAATTCGGGTGTACCCCCGCCTTAACAATCAGACATTCCTTCGTAAGCATAATAAATAACTGGGATATGGTGGGCAAATAATATTTTTTGATATAAATAGAAATACAAGGGAAAGGTTGACGTAAGCATATCAAGTTCTGGCTATTGTTATAGATCGACGGTTTGTTTGATGACATTTGATTCGGGTGTCTGGGAAATAAAGCAATTTTTTTAACTTGTTTATAGTACGAGAGTCGAGTTCGCAGAAATCGAAAGGGTTTCCACGTCTAACAAAAGCTATTTGCTCCTCGCGCAGTGCGCTTAAGGTCAGACAGATTTCATTCTCGTCCTCAGTCCCACTCGTTGTAAAATACGACCATGTGACCAAAGAAGCGGAAGCCCTGGGGATGAGAATTGGCAGCAATGAAACTGACAAACGTTGTA
>JAHPZR010035453.1:0-20000 GCA_019787425.1 Platygyra sinensis
AATGGACAAACATTTTTTCAAAAAATGCGATTTGCCTAGGTTGCCAATGTGACGAGCGCAAAAGCAAGTTATGATGTCAGTCAATAAAAACGCAAACCATGCATGAAAAACGACACAAACTGCCGCAGAACTAATTTGGTTTGAAAATTACGGAACGCTCGGCAGGTGATTTCTCCTGCAAACATTCAAGGTTTTTAAGCTGAGTCGGAGTCGTGGCGACAGCTTTTTTCACTTCAAGCTGTAAAACACAGAGCCAGAGTACAATGATGATTCAGTTTTCCTTGCGCTTTTCGGGACGGCGACTTTTTCGTCTTAAGTGTTTTAAAACCCAAAAAAACTTGTTTTAAAAGTTAAAATGGACGCCGAGAATCCGAAGGGATTCTATTTTCTGCGGCAGTGGCAGGTTACTTCGGACGGACGGCATAACGTTGAATTCGCCACATTCGCTAATGAAGAAACTTGGTTTTGACAAGCTGATTGGGGCAGAAACTAGATGGTCCGAACATTCTTTCTACAGCCTGCGTGAATTTGCCGAAGCCTGCAAGGCACCGAAACTGTGCAAAGAGAGATGTTGAAGAACTCGCAGAATGTCGAGCCTAGGACTGTACAGGCACACGGAGTCCGCTAGCAATTTGTTGAAATGATTATCGTCTTTCACTGGCAGTTTAATGCATTAGTGTTTTGGCCTGTACAACACTCTCTACCTACTGCTGCCATCCATGATTTAGTTGCTCGAGCGATGTTTTTGGAGGCCGCGGTTTTACTGTTCATTTATTTCTGAAATTTCTCCGTCCGATACATAGGGGAAAACTTAGCTTGGTTCCTACTGCCATGGTTCCCTGTTAATTTTGTTGAACAAAATGAGGATTTTCGATGGAAGGAAATACTAGCTTACCTGTGACAGCTGGTAGTTTCACGTCTGGGTGGATGGTTTACCCCCATTTGCCCGCGGTTGGTTGCGAAGCGACATTTAATAAACACATGCTGTCGGAGAGGCTGAACTTTGAACTCTGCAACATGTCAACATTACATCCACAAAGTGAACTCGTCTGGAGATAGCCGAGGGCAACTCTAGCTTCTTGAGTGCTCTGCAAACTTCCCAAGTGCTCCATAACTCGATAGTGCACAGCTCAAAGCATGAACCAATTGTTTTATAACATAGCCGGTGGAATTGTGCTTAAACCCTGAAAATCGACGCGAAAAAAATACAACAATATCGGAAGTGATTGTTCGCGGTAAGCAAAATATTAAGCAAAATAGGAATTGGTTTTATTTCAATTTTTCTGTTGAAAGCTCGAGGTTTATATTTAACAATTTTATAACGGTAAAACTTAAGCTTACCTTTAAAGGTTGAAACAGACCAGTTTGTAATTTGTTTGGTTTTACCAGAGTGTCTTTCCGGACAGTGAAGCGAATCGTGACGGCGCTGATGCCGAGTTTCCTTTTCCGTTGTTTTTCTCTTTTTCTGCCTCATTTAAGATCTCTAGCCCACAAGAAAAGGCCGGAAAATTGTGTTTGTTTTGGGACTAGTGGGCCGAGTCTCTGTATCCATCATTGTAGCGAAATATAATACTGATTTTTCCCCGCGCTGACAATGGCCGCTCGCGCGAAAAAAATTCTGGCAAACTGATTTGCTGACGCCATCAGCGAGCACTGTCGAGATTTGGAGCACGCTTACGTATACTAAATTTGATTGCGTGGCTCTGCTAGCTATGTTATAAAAGAGTCTCGTTCCACGCGTGGAGCCCACGCAAGCCATTGTTTGTAGTGAGTCAATAATGAGATTCTGGTGGCGTCCGCGTAAAGCGAGTGTATTAGACAGGAAGGGCAAGCAGGGACAAGTCATGACAAGTTTATCATGCACAAGTTTTAATGAAAGTCAAAAATTATGGCCTCCAATGTCCGCCAAAATTCAACTTTTGAATTTTGCTTGGATTTTTGGCATTCAATGTTGTAGTTTTGCAATTTGTACCTACGTGTGCAATTGAGCATTCAATTTTTCGTCTTAATAACCCAAGAAAAGCTCGAAAAAGATGTTCCCATTCAATTTTTAGCTCTTCAGCGAAGTGCCGTAAGCGTGATCTTCGAGTGTGAAGCGCCCGAGCCTCACACGCCTGCAGGGCGTGTGAGGCGAGAAAACTGATACGGCGTCTATATCTTTTTGATGAGGTGTGATTGACATTTGATGATAGATTGCGTCAGGATTAGACCAATGGGAATTTCCCGTTGCTGGAAGAACTGGTAATTTTGAGCGAATTTGATATATGCATGTCGGACAGTCGTATTTTTTAGCGTCTCTCACCATTCTCCTTCGCCGTTTTTACACTCGCTCCAGACCTGTCGTTCGAATATGGACCGTCGCTGTTTTGCAGACTGTTTTGCAGACTGTTTTGCAGTCTAGATGGTAATGTGTGAGAGCTATCAACGCGAAAGTGATATATCGAAGTCAGGGTTTTTGATGAGATTTTGTGCAACGAGTGGGTGCTACCTGACCCTGTAATCAGACATTTTTTACCCCGGAGAAAAAAAATACTCGAGCGGTGCATGGTTTCTTACTTTATTTTTTTTCCCGCGAAAAACGTGTGACAAAACGCTAGCTAATTTTTCCATCAGTGACCGTTATTTTGCGTCATTTCAGGTCATTTTAGATCATTTTAGGTCATTTTAGATCCTTTTAAGTCACATTAGACTATTTTAGGTCATTTTGGATCATTTTAGGTCATTTTAGATCATTTAAGATCATTTAAGGTCATTCCTTGTTTTAGTAAGTACCTCGTTAAAATATACATTTTTGAGTCTTATTCAGCTACTACAGAACCCCCGAAAAAAGAACTAAGTGGGCACTTTAAGTACGATTTACTCAAAATAATTGGCTTGTTTTTTTTTGTCATCTTTTTTATTTACAACTTTCATCTTTAATTCGCTGCGCACTTGATTATTTTGTCAAGCGGCGCGCGGCGAAGAAATTATCACATTTCTATGTTATTTCTTTTAGTTAAAAAATGGTAATTCTGTTTTGCTCGGTTTCGTTTTGTCTTCCGAAGTCAATAACTAACTCATTTAATTTTGCTCATTCAATTTTCTTGGTTTTTCTCGCAGGGAATTAGGGATGGGTCGCAGGCAATTTCATGCAAGTGAAGAAGGCCAGGGATGCAACTTCGGAAATAAACGAAGAGCTACAGGGAGCAGAGGAGTCGTATTGAACCATATTTCCAGTTAAATTCACTGAACAATTTTAGCGCGAATCGATCTGTTGTTGATTAAAATCACTGTACGTGATCGTGTTACGTCTTGGAAAAACATTCGAGGATAACGTGATGTAAAGTAACCAATCAGCAAAAACCGTTCGCCAGGGGAGCGGTCGCAAGAGCATAAACAATGGTGTGACTACAGGCCGTTTTTTTCTCGCCTCGCGCGCGCGCTCTTGTATTGCGCTGGCCCCGCTAATCCACCTGTTCTGCAAGCTAGTGCGACACTAGAGAATGGGTATCCCCACAGTCATTGCCAAAAATTGGAAATAAACTAGCCAAGCGAGTCAGTACACTCTACAATAACAGGGGGGGAGGGAGGAAGGAAGGGAAAGCATGTTGAATCGTACAAGTGATCAGATCGAGTTCTCGCAGCAGTCTAATAGAGTTCTGCATGGCAGACTCGGTCATACTTCTCCCTGCCCCTCCTTCCTCAGAGTTAAACGTCACTTTAAGGTATTTTATTATCATGAAAAACCGACATAAAAAGAATGAAGACAGCTAGCTATATGTATGATAATGACTTCGTATACTAGTCGAAATGAGAATTTTACAGTGTTAACTTTTTCAGAAGCAGCTGAAAGGAAGTCGAAACGAAATTAGAGTCTTCCAAGTTGAATGTCATCACACTACGTTAGTAGTGTGATGTTTGTTTCTTGATTCCAGACAGTTTAGTCAATTGTTATTCAACAGAACAGCATTATGACATATTGTTTACACGAAGGCGGTTTTATAGTTCAGAAATTATGCAATTACTGTTCTCCAGTTTTGGAGGTTGATGTTACTTCGTGATAATGCTGTTTTTATTTCTTTTTGTTAGGAACGCAGTTTAGCGTGTCTCTAGAGATATTTCATGACATATATCCTGATACCTTTTTACGGATATCGCCTCATGCATGTTAAAGTGCCACTGAAATGAAATTTTCGTATGTGAGATTTTTGCTTAGTAATAAAGTTTCAACCTTACTTGGAAACACTGCAGACTTTTTTTTCGCATACGGTAAGCGAAAACTGCTTTATCAGCCGTTCGAAGTTGGCTGGTTAAGCCCAAAATTGGCGGCCATCTTGGCGCGGCCAAAAGAGCCTACTGACGTCACTGGTTGTATTAGTCTCGTGCCACGCTGAAAATTTAGAGTGATTATGGGAGAAGAGGATACTGTTCGAAGCCCCCCAAAAAACATCTTAAGGTCATGTCAGAGCTTTAAATCAGATACTAACAGTAGCCTTAGCCATGAAGAGGTGGAGAGGCGATCCTGGGGCTTTTCAGTCTATTTTATAATTGAATAGTTCCAAGATAATTTATGAAAGCAAGCACGCGAGTGCGAGTTCTGAAATCGCAAAATGCTTCGAAAGGAGTGAAAGCTTGTCACGTTTTAACGAATTGCTTTGAACTTGAGTACTATTAAACGAAGATCATAGACATAAGTACGCGCTAAAGAACTCAAAGTAATCCATCGGTCGTGATAAATATTGTAATTGGGAGATACGCGTAAAAGAGAAGCGAAATTCCCACTTTGTTTATAGTACACTGACTGACACGTATGCGGCGATAATCGAGCGATAAAGCGAACCCTGCTGTTGATCACAATTTTCAAAGATATTCTTTGTCTACCATAACAACTCTCACGGATTAGAAACATAAAAAGATGCCCTCTGTATGCAAAGTAGTACTCCACTCAAAGCTTGTGGACCATTACTAACTTCATAATTGTGCGGATGGCTGAGGCGCTTACTTCTTTTAACGCAGTAAAGTTTGCGAGGATCAGGGGCGAGGATATATTTGAACCTTGTTTATAGACCTTTGATAAACGTGAGAATCCAAATTCCAGAACCAGGCTGAAAACAGACGACGATATATCGTGTTTAGGCTTCAGGATGTGATATAATAGTTGCCATACTCGTCTTCGAAGTCTCCAATCGAGTACTCAAGATGTTTGAAAAATATAGTAAGCGCCTTTTGCGCCTTCCAATGTTTATGATATGAATTTACTGTCAAGGTTGGACAGAAATTACAGGGTAAAAAACTGGTAGGTATCGACAATATGATGAATAATCTTGAATAGATCAAGTGAAAACAAGAGAGAATCTTTAGCGCTTCCATCGTGAATACAACCAGTGACGTCACAAGGTCCTTAAACTCGGTTCCAGAGCCCGGACCCAGTTATGCTCCAAAAAGACGATTTCGGCAGCTAAAAGAAGCACTTTCCGTTAGGATTTGAAAGAAATAAAGTTCACCACCATTTTAAGCACGTTTGAAACTACAAAATGGGCTAATAAAAGAGAGTACGAAAATTTCGTTTCAGTGGCACTTTAAGTACAAAGTTCTAAAGCGGAAAATTCAATTTGAAGCGTGCTTTTTGTCTTTTTGCCCAAGACAGCTGAAAACGAAAGTGAAAAATATCTCGATTAATTACCATTTAACCAGGAGTATTTTGACACATTGTTTACATTTAATTCTCCTACTTAATTTCGCAATAGTTTACTGATCTTTTAGTTTGCAGTGACTGTTTTTCATTCGCACTGAGACAAATCACTAAGATCTAAGTTTCTTCTTGACAAGGTAGGTTTAATGACTGTCTAACCTTTTTGGTTGATTCTTTTTATTTCATGATAGTTCAACCATTTAGCGGTTGGTTGCTGTTAAAAACATCCTATTAAATTCAAATTCATTTTTTTAAATATTTTTTCTTCATTTCCGGATCACTATAAAAGCATACCGTTTGTGGCGATAAACCACTGATAATAGCCGTGAAAGCCTTATGACTTACTGAAAACCGGCCCACGTTAAAAAAGATCACATTCAGTGGAAAGCTTGTCCTCTGTGATACACTTTACTTTACTGTTTTAGAGAAAACTATAAGTTTACGTCTCGCTTAACTGTTCAATATCTGAAAACACATTAGTATTCGGAGTCGAGTCTCTTATGATGTGTAGAGCTCTTGACAAAAAACTGAATAATGAAACAACCGGACCACAGGTTAAAAAAACTCTTTGAGGCTGCTAAAAAATTGAACATGACATTGCAATGCAGACTTTCCAATAATGAGAAATTGAAGACTTAAAATTTCCCAAATAAAGATTTATTTCAACCTCGCCTAGACTATAGCCCTAATTATTATAAAGTGACCCTTCACACCATTTTGCTTACTGGCAACAAAAGTTATAGCTATCCCACCAATGATTACAATGATTTTAGACCAAAGAGACGACGATAAAGAAAAAATGGTGAAATTTCAATTTGGACTGACTTTGTCGTTCGTCTGAATATTCCAAGGGCTTAACTTGTGTTATGTCGGCAGACAAGTTATCGAAGTCTGTAATTTTCAGATAAAAGGGTCTTTGATACGAAGACAAAGATTCCGGAAGATCAAGCAGAGAAAGAACTTTCATGATACTCGATGTTAAAATCAAGCGTGATCGTTTGAGACTGATAGAAATGAGAGAATTTCACGAGTTGGGTATAATTGAGAAGAAAACTAAGCTGCATTCAGTGATGCACAGTTAGATATATGTAAAAATACCTCTAAGTATTTCTGTTTTTGGTACAGATTACAACAGATCCGTTGTCGAACTCCAATGTTGAACATAAAGTACAGTAGAAAATGCGCATCAATTCGACATTAAACTTTTAGCCTGCCGCGTTTAGCTCAGAGTACTGTTGTAAAACACAAGATAAAATCACTTCCCTTTAACCAGTTTAATCTTTCAGTTGTTGTAAGAGTTTTGTCACGTTTGAATTTTGGATATATATAGCGCAAAATCTAAAACATAATTACTCATTCACCTCACCGGTTGTTTCTGAGTATTTTACGGAAAAGAACAAGAGGTTTGTGCATTTCAATATTCTTAGGTTAGAACAAGAAACATACTGAACTTAACGAGTGATGGCCGAGTTGAGCAGTCAGGTAGCAGAGTTGAATGGTTCTCACCTGCTTAAAAGTGTCACTTTTTTAAACTTAACCAAACCTTTTCAAACTTCTAGGGTGGAAAAATCTAGCTTGCCAGCAACAATTTCAAAGAGCTACGATGGTTTACAGGTCTCTGCACGGGTTGGCTCCAAACTATCTTAGTTCTAGATTTGAAAGGCGAGAAGTCGCATATAACCTAAGGGACTCTGAAAATAAACTTAATGTTCCATTACCGCGCACAAACTATTACAAAAACAGCTTCAGCTATAGTGGCGCCATTCTCTGGAACAGTCTTCCTTGTAACTTAAGGGAAGCAGAGTCCCTTGGGCAATTTAAACGATTACTCAAAGAACTGTAAGGCACGGCATTCGTGGAAAGCAGCTTTTTTATTTAAATATTTTTTATTATATTTAAATATTTTTATTATATTAGTATTAGGTATTTTTAAAGCTGACGAATTTTGTACCGTGGATAAATAAAGATTTACTACTACTACTACTACTATCTCTTTGCAGTACTAGTGTGACTGTTTTTCATTGCTCATGTAAAACCTACTCGCTAGGTGCTGAAGTTTCTTATCGGTTAAGTAGTAAAAATACTTTCTGAATTCTATTAATTGTTATTGTGGGTATATAAAAAAGAGCCCAGTGCTATCATGAGAGCTCTTCAAAATTACTATATTTAAGTGCAAAGTCACCTAAGAGAATATTGTACACAATATACAGTCACTTCTATGTTTTGTTTTATTTTTAGTCCAAAAGACAGTCTTCGAGCGAGACACCACACTTAAGGTAATTCCCCAGTATTGCATTGCGCATCCCTACTGCGCATAATTTTACGCGTGATTAGCGCGCGCGCATTAGAAAATGGCGGCTTTTTCTTTACGACTGGACCTCACCGAAGAGGTAAATCGTCATTTTCTCGAAAACGACTATGGTGACCTATCATTTTTTTTCTGTCGTTTTGAATTGAGTAGTAAATTTCTCTATGTAGAATAAATATGGGCCAATTCTCAGTGTTGAGAAAAAAACAATCGTCGGAAACGTGAATTTAGCAAGCAATCGTCGTGCTTTTATAAGGATTTATATGGTGTAAACGAGGTGCTGTTGCTCCTAAACGAACATGGGGACCCCTCATTTTTATTTCCAAATTTAAGTTCCTATAATACAAACAATCAATTGGCAAAGTTTGAGAAAAATCTCAGTGTAGGTTCTATTTCAGTGGAATGACCTTAAGGTTTTCCGCACGCAAGCTCATTTTCATTTAACGCACATTAATATTATGTCATTTTCAAAAGGTAAACAAACACCGGATAACAGTGAAAACAAATATTGAAAACAGCAAATGCCTTGCAGAGAAGTTTCTCAGTAAATCTATTTAGAACGTTAAGATTAAGTACTGTGTTATCACCAATATGAAAAAACCTTTACATTCTGTGAATTTTACATTTGCAGTTTGAATGCTTTGTATACGAACACTTCTAGTTGACATCAAATATATAATACACTGCAGAAAAAAGACAAATTCAAATTCAGTCATCAGCAAAGCACGTTTTGTGGAGCGTTCAAGATGGGAACAAACCAACATTTAGTGAATGTTATTTAGCAACAAAAAATTTTAACATTTTATTTTCACTTACATTTGTCATTTTTCCATTAGGCCAATATTATATTTCTCTTTGAAGTTTGACTGGTTTTCATTTACACTGAGACTATTAACCAGGATCTAAAGTTTCCTATCAAGGTGGGTTGGAGTTTATGCCAAAATGTATGATAATATCCACTGTTAGTTAAAACAGCTTAATAGCATGGAAAACTGATTGATTTTGTTTTGCGTGCACCGCGACCTTACGGTGATATGGTAAATTTCAACCCTACATAAAAATTTAGGGAAGCTCTGAACCCACTCCACAGATTTTTTTTAACTTTGCAAACAATTGCATCTTACATGCCATGCTTATTACAATTCTATGATAAAACGTTGGGGGATACTGAGCCCACTTTTGACATATAAGCGCTTAAAGCTGAAATTAAGGGTGTCCTTAGCAGGTCATATTGTTGCTATGTTTAGTTATTACGTCGAACAATTGACACCAACATGCTCATCAATGATTGGACAGTTTTTAATTTCATGATTTTGGCATCAAGCGATGTAGAGTGGTCATTGTAATGACCCATCAAAATATACTCGTGGAAAGTACTGGAAAAAGTTTCAAACAACCTTAAAACAGTTTAATAGCATGGGAAGTTAATTTAGTTTTTGTGTATCGCCAATTGCATAATTTGAATGCCATACAACAGGTTTTACCCCCCCCCCCCCCCCTTGCACTAAGACTGTTGTAACAACAGTGACTTGTTCTCAACATGATAAATTTATCTCAGATTGGAAGAAAATGACGATTTCCTTCGAGAAAGAAAACTTATTCCACTTTATCCACAGTATTTTACCAATTCTACGCCAATTTAGAGCTTTCGGAGCGCATCACGGGTATATCAAACTTTTCAACAAAAAATTGCAGATTTGCTTTCTCTTTTATATCAATCGCCTTATTATATTATTATTTTATTAACAGAGTGTATTTATCCTCCAACGAGAAATTCAAGGGAAGGGCCTTTAATGAGGTAAGTTTCAGAATTGTTTCTACTTCTGTTTTCACGCAAGTGAGTTTATAAAATATAATTTATTACATAAACACCTGTGAAATACCAGGATTTCTCCTTTTACTAAAAAATCATATCTTCATCGCACGCTGTGAACGTACTATTTTTATCTTTCACATTAGAGGATATTGGTGTTGCCATAGTTACTAAAATGATCACCATTGCTATCGTTCCATAATCCCTTAAAAAAAGTACTTAGATATGTTGCTGTATGATCGAAACATCCTCGGTGCCTCCTCGGAAATCTCCGGAAATCTTCGGAAATCTTCGGAAATCTTCGGAAAATCGTGAGATATCGAGTTGAACACTCGAAGATAAAATTCATATCCACGCGCGGTCATGTAATATCCTCTATATATCAGCATTGATCATCGCAGTTATGCACGAAAGTAAGAAGTTGTAAAAATAATTTCGTGCTTAAACAGGACTCAAACCAACGACCACCTCTACACTTTACGATGCCGGTGCAGTGTTCTTCCAACTGAGCTGTGAAGCAAACTGGGAGCTGGGCACTTTTGATGCTTAACGTTAAAAAAATATATTGTTGCTTTACTGTCGAATTTTCCCAAAGTTATGGTGCTCTCTTCTCCAGACCATTTTATAAGTACTTGTAAACCAAAATGATCAGTTGAACATTGGAATTCCAAGGAAAAGCGTTACTTAGTTCTTTGTGCGTCATTAAATGTATCTAGACGCTGTGGGGCGCAAATTTTTCAGGTCTCAGGACAAGTTATCAGCAGCATATTCCAAATATTATCAATTTATCTGTATGTTGTCACAATTGAATCGCATTTACCCTGAAAAAGATAAACAACGGCAACGTTTTTTTAAAGTCAGATTCTGCTTCAGCTTCAGTGGCTATTGAATTAAGAAAAACAGTATTGATCCGGCATCAAAGCTGTCCTTCCCAAAAATTGTTCCGAATGCGAAAAGTTAATAAACGACGACGCGAAAAAAAAAAAACGGACTAGCGTGCTTCTCTTCTCTAAGCTGTTAAATAACCGCTATATTTGATTTACGATAGCAAATATTTCTTTTAACTACTTCTGATATCAGTAAATTTTTGCTAAAATTAAAGTGAGCTTCTTTATGACTAAAAAACGAAAAAATAAACTTGATTTAAGCTTTATACAATTTCTACAGTTTTGTGAAAGTGAAATCTCCAAAGTATATATTTCCTTTTCCTAAATTTTTAAGAACCAAATTTCTTTTCTTTGAGACTCAGAAATTTAAGCATGAGCTTTCCGTATCTAGGCTCGAAGCAAATTATTGAAAATATACATATCAACACACTTGCCAAAAACTACAACAGATCTAATTATTCAGGAAAGCAAAACATCAAAAACTGGTTTTCAATACCTCGAAAACCGAGAAACATGCTTTCGTAATTCATGGAAACTATTCATCCCAGTTAATTGCATGTCTTACACAAGCAGTAAAAGAACCTGGCAATAATAATTCCCTTCTTTCCACAGGCAGACCAGTAATTGCTTCTAACAGCAATACGAAAAGGACAGAGCTTTGAGATGTTGTCTTTATCTGAGTGCATACCCTGGATGACTGTGGGCTTAGCCGAGTCTGTTGCTATAGTAACACTCAACCTTTGTACGATAATTGTTTTTACAAGAAACCGTAATCTCCGCAAGCGTAGCACGTACCTGGTGATAAATTTGGCAGTCATAGATGTGTTTGTTGGAGGAGCTGTTGTGTATTGGCAGTTCTATTGGCCTGGAGTACTCTGTAATCTATGGAAGCGGCATTCTATTCAATATGGGACAAAAAGTTTTATACGAGCAGCTGCTTCTTTTTTCCCCATTGCTTCTTTAACAAACATCACCATTATTGCTTTAGAGCGGGTGCACGCTACGTTCTGCCCGCTCAGGCACCGAGTTCTTAAAAATGGGTTTATCGATTCATAATTGCCATTGTTTGGGTTATTTCTGGATTGTTAGCAATAGGTTATAATCTTTTACGAAAGTTTAACGAAACATATTATTACGGTTGTTCAGTATTTCTTACATTTTCTTCGATTTTCCTCTTAATTATTTGTGTTTCTTACACGTCCATTGTTATTAAAGTCCGTTATGGAGCACAGCCTCAACATCATAGTGCAGCCAGTAGAGAAAGAAAACTGACCATGACATTGTTTATTGTGACTGTTGTATCTCTTCTTTTGTACCTGCCACACGTTATATGGCTTTCTGCGGTTTATTTTAGTAAACTTGAAATATGGTGGTCACTGTCCTTTTCAGTGGTAAATCTTTTAGATATTGCATTGTTGTTTTTATTGTATGCAAACTCTCTTGTGAATCCTTTTTTATACGCTATTCGCATGCCTGAATACAGATCAGCTGTACTTGGACTCTTTCGCAAACTACCTCAACGACAAAGACAAGTGTTACCTCTTCGTAACATGTAACGCTGATAACGTGGAAAGCTATATTTCCACAGTTTTTCTGCCCGGCTTTGTTGTTTTCAAGCATTACATTAACTTAAAGTCTCTTTGATATTGTAGAAACTAGTTACTGTAACTGAGAACCTAGAGTACATAAACATTATCATCATCGACAGCGCCGTAGCTAGTAACAGGCCAACCGAGGCACTTGCCTCGGTCATTTCTTTGGCTTTTGTTGTTTATAGTACCTAATACCTAAGAAGAGAACTCAACCATGGACTGATTGCCTCAGTCATAAGTTAGTCATAGACATTGCCTCAGTCAAAATTTTTTCCTGGCTACGGCCCTGATCGATATATCTTTTTATAAACCGAGAGTTCTAGTTCTAGCATCTCCGACTCGTTATTAAAATTACACTATTAACTACAAATGACAATACACATTATTTACAAGCAGCATATGTCATAACATTAAAAAGTTGGCTGCTTAACTTGTCGTAAAATTAGTTAAATCCGCTTCCCCTTCTTATATCTTCTGACAGCGGAAAATAGACAATAAGGTTCAAAGGAAAATAAACAAGTTACTGTACCCTAGGTACACAAGTGCATAACAGGTGTTTTATTTCTATGTCTTAGCGCGGGAGTAGGTTACTAAAATTAATGCTCAGGTAAGAAGTTATGCCGTAGTTTTGTTATGCCATCTTGAATGCGATTATGGTATTGCGATGTTCTAGCACTCGACAGTTTAATGTCACGTTGGTAACGGTAAATATTAGAACGTTATGAGGCCTTTTATTGGTAGGACGTTCGCATTCGGAAATCAGTAGAACATTCCAAACACGTCCCGAGGGAGCGTTTTCATCTAAAGTGTCAGAAGGGTGGGAAAAGCCATTGGGAAAAAGTAATGAAATGCAAAAAAACCCCAAACAAACAAACAAGAAAAGTAAAAGAAAATATGCCCCAAACCCGGATAATGAGCAGTTTCTTGTTACCGTGAAAAGCAGTCTTTACTCAAAGTTGAATTGAAGAACTTGACCACAAAGCAAACGGGAGAAACTTCCTGCAGTTTCGACTCGACTTTCTTGTCAAATCGGTTTTTCGACTGTGTGTAAGAAACTATTAAACCTGGTAAAAGTTACTTCAACCAAAATACCGAGAAACGAAGCTGAAATCTATTAAGAAACGGATGCTGTCCAGGTTAGATTTGCCTCTTGAAGTGTTTACCGCGTTTTGTTAGGGAACGACCTTCCTATAAGCCCGCCGCTTTCAGTTTTTTTGCAAAAGTAGAATGCTTGTACTTTTCGTCTTCAAAAGTAAGGTTGCAGGTTCTTATAAAGTCTTTTTGGGTCGTTCTTCACGTTTTATCTCGTGGTACTGAAGGATTTTAAAATTTATTTTTGCAACTGGTATCTGCCGAAGCCGAAGGCTGAGGCAGATAACACAGACACGAGGTTTTGATAATTCATGATATCATGCGAAAACCGAATTCAATAATTGTTTTATTATACATTTTTCACATAATTCATCCTCAGAAACAGAAGCGAAGCGTTCAGCTATTTTGTTTCTGAGGAGAACACTCCAAGTGGCTTAGAAACCAGGCAGACGTTGAACTTGACATAATAAATGCAATATCTACGGCAGATATTGCATTTATCTTGTCAAGTTATCACAACCTCGTTCCCAGGGCCTTTTCCCTGGCTTGGCCCTGGGAACGAGGTTGAAGTTCACAAGCTATTGTGAATTGATTGAATGCTCTCGACCAATCAGATTTTTGATAGTGAGCCTGATATATAATAATATATAGATTTAGGTCACCCTAAAAGCGGAGCTCCTGTAGCTCGATTAGGCTAACCCAGGATAAGGTTGAATTAATTTTGATTTGAGTTTTGTAACGTTGCGGTGGGGTTTTGTTTGGCTTTCTATTTTGAGTTAACAGGCTTCCGAAAAACCCGGCTCTGTTTTCAACAAGTAAACCTGGCATGAACCCGCGATCCAATCGAAAACCAGCATTTGGTCAGCGGTTAACTTTAATAAAACACGTGACCTCGACGAGCTATAAACTTGAGCCCGCGATATGGTCACGTGATACTGGTCAGCGGATAACTTAATTTAACAGGTGTCAATTGATCATAACATGTTGTCATAAATCAAAAAAGTACACGGTAAACTAAGGCTGCAAGGGCGCTTTTCATTCGACCAAAAATTCCGAGATTTCCTGTCCGAAACTGAATGGAACGGTAAAAATTCCGGGAAAAGTTTTCGAAAATTTAGGAATGCGTTTTGAGTGCACCCTCTTTTCCGGAAAATCGTAATAACCGGAAAATTCCGTTAAATTCCGTTATTATTATTATTATTCCGTTCCATTCGACCATTCCTGCTCGGGCCTAGTTTCTCCGAGCCTGGAAATCGAATTCAACATGGCTGACGTTCAAGCTTCTAAACATAATATTCCTTGCATACGGCTGGCGCGCGGGAAATTTGAATTGACCAATCAGCATTCAGCGGGCGGGAAAAATTTTAGTGTCCTGACGTCAAGTTATTAAACAAGTCAGGAAAGGCACTGAAATCAAGCCTCTTTTCTCACTGGAAATGGCATTAAATATGCACAAAAAGGACTTGCAATTTCAAAAACCATATCAGATTGTAAAAAGCGGAAAATGTGAAAAATTTTGTGCCTCCAAGCTGTTAATTTGGGGCCAAAAACTAGACCGCAGGCGTTCGATATGGCACCTCGCTCGTAGTTCGTCGAGTGTCGTCAGGTAGGCCAATAGTTGTGTTATTTTGAACAAAAAATGCTTTTCCTCGTCAAATTAAACCCAGACATCTCAAGTTAACTACTAGTAAAGGCCACAGCAACTTACTCACTGTCTTTAGTTTTGTTAATTGTGAAGAAAGGCTATTATCGTGTCGTTTCGGTAGGACAGCTAATTTTTGACTGCCGCTCGTACTGCGGGCGCAGCTGCCGTATGCAAGGTTCGTGCTCTATCTGAAAAACGACTGAAATGTCTTAGTTGAACATCATTGCAGTGGATATGCCTCAACAAGCTTTAGTGACTACGGCGAAAATACCTGTGAGCTACGTGAAGTGTGAGCCTATAAACCGCTCGCTCGCTCGTCATTCGAAATCGACTCTTGAACTCGTCAGGAAAATAAAAAGGTATCGTACCCTAAATGTAGTCGCGGACTCGTTTTAAATTCTTACGATAAAAGTTATATTGTCACCCTCACCTAATACATTGTTTATTTCAACTTCAGCGTCGTCGATCGAGTAACTTGAAAGCAAGTAAACAAAGGTAAAAGAGTCCTGCTTTTGATTTCGTATTTTCGCGCCAAACTTGAAACCTGATGACCATTGAGCTGAGACGGGTTAGTCCAAGGAACGGGAAAATACTGTTCCATTCGTCGCATGGAATACCCGGAATTTCAAACTGGAATATTTGGTCGAATGGAAAGCGCCCCATTTCTCTGTTAACTTATTATTTGGAGTATGGCCGCCATGTTGCGCGACTCCACCGCCGCCGCCGTCGTCGTCCGTTGTGGGTACGCGCCCACGAGAACTACTGCTGGCCACGATAACATGAGAAAATCAATTCATGGGTTTCCTTTATTTCCCTATATCGAGCCGCCGGAGCTCCGCTAATAACTACTTAATAACCGAGAATGAGGTCGTTACGGGAAAATCTCAAACTGAGGTCTTGCCGTATTGACCGAACGATAGCGAGGTCAATACGGTAGGCCGAGGTTTGAGATTTTCCCGTAACGACCGAACGGTCGAAGTTATTGTGTTGTTTATTATATGGCTAACAAAACGGTTCTAAAGAAAGGAAAAAGAAACCGCATTCAAGGGGAAGTCGTTGCTTCACATCCGGTGATTCGCGCGCTTATCTATTCATTCATCTTTCCAAAGGAGCGCGGCCTCTGGGGACGAGAACGACTGCATAACAGAATTCAGCGAACTTACGCGTACTCCTTCAAGAAAATTTATTTAGTTTTGGAAAACAGTGATCAATACGGCCGCAAAAAGTGGTTTAGTACAGTTGTGTTACTATATGACGAGAGAATTTTCATCGACATTCTCAAGAATCAACCGCCAAACGTCAATTCCTTCAGAAAAGTGCTTCAAACATGCTCAATAGCTGTGCGGCCGTGTCGGTAAAAGAAAATACAATTTTAACGGAATCAGCACTACTCTTCGTCGTCCGCTTTCGATGAAAACTCTTCGTCTTTTCTGAAGTTCTTGGATTATAGTTACTAGCCCGTTAAAGATCTTGAACTGGCGCTCAAAGATACTGCGAATGTCCACACCGGAAAAAAACCTCTCGGCTGTTTAAGCTTAAATCTGATGGTCCTTGAAGATGTTTAGACTGGCTTGTGTTACAGCAAGATGATGACTGCTGTACTGGTCTGGTGTCACCAATTGCCTTTTGAATGGTGAAAGGATAGTGAAAGGAGACCTGCCTTCGGAAAGGAACCTCTCGTGTATACTTCGCTGCAAGCCCGACCGGGTGTCAGGTTCATAATCGTCGCCATCCGTTTTCCGATATCTATAAGTTTAAAACTTTGCCAATAAGTGGTCAAGGACGGCAGCCGGTAAGTCCAAAATATTCTACTATGCTTCCTTTGTTTATTGACGACAAATATCGCTGAAATGTTTTTATTTCACTGGCAGTTTTCCTTTCCTTTCGTGGTTTTGCTCTTTGAACGTTTTAATTTCTTCCTGACCAATTAATTCGTTCGTAATTTCCCGATGTAACTTCATTTTTTTCCTTTTAAAGTAACATAATTAACTCTCTGAATGTTAATCGTGACTCATCGTCTTGTATCACAACGATTTTCAATGTAAATTAAGCAAATGTGGTCTAGCTTTGGATAAGCCGTTAGATAACCTTACGTATTTTTTCCTTTCCGCCTAATTTGCAAAATCTGTAATCGGCCCGTGGGCCAGGCGGTGTTGGACACGACTCGCAAAGCATGCCGGGCGAAATTTCCCCTGGAGCTCATTTTCATCTGATCGCTGAACGGCAAACATCTCCACGCGCTTATGGTGATGTGGAAATATGACTTACAGGAGATTCGCTTGCTTCCGACGCTAAAAGAAATCTGGAATGACATCCATATGAAATGTTTCGCAGCCAAATAATAGCTGTGCAGAACTTCTACTCCATTTACAAAGCCACCATTTTCAATGCTGAACAGATAATTTTAGGAATCGAAGCTTCGCGGCTCGTCGAATCTAGTATTCGATCTCAACTTGCCGGAATTGAACCTATCGTCGGCACTCTTCTTAGATATCTCGACTTGTGTATAAAGTGTATCAGTGTATCGCTGGCTGATAACGGGGTTGATGACACATTATCTTTTCTTTCGACGATAAGAGAGCGGAGAAGCAAAACCCACTAAGGTGAAGAAAGGGATTGAATATTTCGAAATCAAAGCAATGTTTTGTCCGTGAAATCTTGGATAAATTAAAGCTTGATTAATCGCCTTTCACCCGCTGTATTTCCTTCTTTATCAAAAGGAATCATAAGTAGTTTTCTAAGGAGCTTTGGCTCTCAAAACAACAAAATTTAAAATTTGCAAATAAAGGAAATAAATAATTGTATTGTTCCCCTGTACCAGTTCACACTCCCAACAAATTCTTGTTCAACAAACAAATCCAAGATTAAATATATATTGTGTAGATCTATTTTGTAGTCAATCTGATAAACACGATTTTGCTCTTACTCAACTTTCTTGAATGCTGTTTTAAGTAAAAGGTCTACAGATCACCTTGCCTCAGACATTGCCACTGGCAATATCAATATTCAAACTGATGAGCATTTGAGATTTCTGTTCACCTAGTGCTTTGGTGTTGGATGTAACTTGTATTTGTTCCAAGTGTCAATTCCTGGGTTCTCAGTACATGTGAGGCTATGTGAAAGGGAAAATGGGCTCAATGGAAAGAGGGCCTGGTTGAGTTACAAGAAATAAATGTTTTGGACAGATAGTTTATATACCTCATGCCTTACATAGTAGTTGCAACTAAATTTGCACATGGGAGATGTGAAAAAACTGACTTACATTTACTTGCAAATAATATTTCAATTCCAAAGTATGCTTTTTTTACTAAATATTTGTAAAGTACTGACAAGCACAACAACAACAACAACAACAACAACAACAACAAAACAGCAGTAAAATAGCACAAAAACCATATTGGTAAACAGGAAGATTGTGAATGATAGGCATGGTCAATTAGCCATGAATGAATAGCTCATGGTCCTAGCATACCCTCATTGCATGTCCTCATATCACACCTCAGCTGAAGTTTAAGATTTAATGTAACTTGTGTAAACTAAGGGAGCTCTTGGCCCAGAACAGTGCTGTGCAGGTCATTTAAAATATGTCAGTTTGAAATTTATTATTTACTGCGTCCTTTGGTCAACAACACAGTGATCATGTACCGATACATTTCCTACATTGGCTGTTAAATATTTTTCCCAAAGCAGTCTCCACAGTACCCTGGCCCTGGTCCCAGAGATTTTTCTTGATTTTTCTCCGCTCTCTCATCTCAAGCAGTGAAGAACCAAGGAAAACTTCTGGGAGCAGGGAATCTCCACAGTACTTCCTTGTGTCTACTCGTAATGACTGTGACCAACTGAGTTCAGAATAATTCAGTGAATAATTTGTAGCTGTATCTTAGATCATCTATTCTGAGATGTTTAGACTGAGATAACTAAATTGTAACAACATTTTACAGTCTTTCCCGTAAAACCGTGAACACCAGAGAAAATTTCTGGAATGTTTATTGTTTCGCGACCAATCAAATGCGAGATGAAACCGCAAAAGATAACCGCCAAACCGCAGCATGGATTAGTCACGACTTGATTCGAAACAACGAGCTGGCTTTTTCTTCCACGATAAATATTCAATTTTACCGTTTTCAAATACTGAAATTGTTCTTTTTGTATTTTTGCTTATTTATATGCAAAGAATAGATATGAATGATATGTTTAGTGACATATTTAATACGGGAAAGCGATATTGAATCGAGTAGATAGGATCAGACAAGGCTAGACAGCGCGTCTGAGAGCAAAAAATAACGAACCAATCAGAAGCCGGGCTGACCGTTGTACTTCACGTGCAGTTCAAAAGGTCATGCCAGTTGGCTGTGATTGGTGATTTTCGATCCGTATTTTTTTGTAGCGGTGAAGCCTTCATCCGAAAACTCGAACCGTTGTAAATTTTGACAATTTACACTCGCTTCTAGGTCTATTCCGAATTCGGTAGTTTGATTTTTGAAGGTTAGTAGTGGAAGAAAAGCCAGTTCGTTGGAAGAAAAAGCCAGCTCGTTGTTTCGAATCAAGTCGTGACTAATGCAGGCTGCGGTTTGGCGGTTATCTTTTGCGGTTTCGTCTTGTTTCTGATTGGTCGCAAAACAATAAACATTCCAGAAATTTTCTCTGGTGTTCACGGTCTTACGGGAAATATACTGTAAAATAAAGCAGATGCATTATATTTAAACACATGCAATAACTTGGGATTACCATGCAGCTTTATAAGTAGCCACTTGCATTATGTTATTATGTATTCTGTTTTGGTTTATTCTATTCTATATTTGATATCCTTAACAGCAGCATGCTGTAGCTTTCCTTGTTTGATCACAACAGTGTAAGTGGATAAGTGTAGTTCTTGGAAAATATAGCTGAGTTTATTCCAAGCCCATAGTCTTTTAAAATACCAGTTGGCAATTTAGCAATTGCTTCAAACATGTTGGGTTGTTCTGCTCTACAATCGTGGACAAAATTCCT
>JAHPZR010035453.1:30000-31604 GCA_019787425.1 Platygyra sinensis
GCCCTCGTTTTCTACGAGCGATAGCCAACTCGGCTGCGCCTCGTTGACTATCTGCTCGTAGAAAACTCGGGCTCGTAGTCTAATTGTTAAATAATTCTGGTAAATAATTAGGTTTTTATAGTTGTGACTGATGAGTTTACCGTGTCTAAATAAAGTTATCCTATCCTATCCTATCCTATCCTATCCTATCCTATCCTATACCTGAAGCCTAAAAAAGGTACCCCTTTTGAGCGGAGCCTCCCCGTATAGGCCATTATAGGGAGTACCCCCCCCCCCCCAGGGGGGCATCAAGTCGACATGAAACTTTTAGACTGCCGTTTAGCTCAGAGTACTGCTGTAACAACCAAGGTGAAAATCATTCCCTTTAACCTTTAATCTTTCAATTGTTGTAAGAGTTACTTTTGAACGTGTGATTTTTGCATATAGCGCGAAATCTAAAACAGAATTACTCATTCACCTCACCGGTTGTTCTGAGTATTTTACGGAAAAGAACGAGAGGTTTGTGCATTTCAATATTCTTAGGTTAGAACAAGAAAAATACTGAACTAAACGAGTGATGGCCGAGTTGTGCAGTCAGGTAGCAGAGTTGAATGGTTCTCACCTGCTTCAAATTGTCATTTTTTTAAACTCAACCAAATGATCTCGTATGAATTCGTATACCAGTCGAAATGAGAATTTTACACTCAGTGTTAAAAGCAGCTGAAAGAAAGTCGAAACGAAATTAGAGTCTTCCAAGCCGAATGCCTTGTCTTTCAAATAATCAACAGAATGACAAGATAATGAAAAACTGGTGTAGTGACTGTCAGCAGTAGCGCGGGGTCTTGGAGGGAAAACCTTCAGAAAGCAGCAAATATTAGGCAAGAAATTCGTATTGACTGTTGACCCATAAAGTGACTATTGGGGTGTTTTGGGGTATTATCAAGTCGGGTATTTTTACATTTTTCTCAGAAATGTTATGTCTGAGAGTAATTTGTCAATCATTTACAACAGGCCTTCTTTCTCCCACATGGCAAAAAATAATTGTTTTGATAATGTTATTAAAGTTGCTTTGAAGTACGTTAAGCATTAATGCCAAACAAGAACTATTTTAACCTTAATCAAAAAGAATTTTATCGTTAATACATGGTAATTGTTCAAAGCATGGCAGGAGTTCTTTGGTCGTGTATAAAATATAAAGGAAACAAAATAAATCGAGAAGACAATTCACCTGGACTACTGGGAGACGTCATTGATACTGAACAAAAAACAAATCCTTGGAAAGTTAAAAACAATGTATAGATAACCATAAAACCAAGAAAAAATGAGAAGGCACCAGCCTTCCCTAAACAAAGTAGGTCTGCTAAAACATAGATCAACGCTTTAGGACTAAACTTTACATTTTTTTACATTTCGTGCCCTGCCAGCAAGTTTTGTTATGTTAGTAGTGTGATGTTTGTTTCTTGATTCCAGAGAATTCAGTCAATTGTTATTCATCAGAATAGTATATTGACATATTGTTTACACGAAGGCGGTATTTAGTTCAGAATTTATGCAATTACTGTTCTTCGGTTTTGGAGGTTGATTTTACTTCCCGATAATGCTGTTTTTATTTTTTTTATTAGCAA
>JAHPZR010035454.1:0-7500 GCA_019787425.1 Platygyra sinensis
TGTTGACAGAAGGGATTTAATGTCAATTCTGAGTGTGCAAAATATGAAAACAATCTAACGACTAGATATTTTTTAAATAAAGAAAAACCATTATTTAAGCCTTGTTTTCAACCAGCCCCGTTTCCATGGCAACAGCACACACCCTAGTCAAAATGCGAGAATAAATATTTCTGTGGTTAATCTTGACTCTTGCAGTGTAGCAGTCTGAATAACAGCCTTTTGTTCTGGTATTAATTTGTTCCACTATGGGCTCTGGAGAATACATGACCAAACTTGACCGAACTTGACCTTGACCTCGACTTGACCAAAATTATATCCTACATCGGTGAGTGAGTCCACTCAAAGACTAAAATTTATTTGCGGTTTCCGTAAGTGACACAGTGTCTACAGCAATATTTGGGAAGTTTCTTTTGTCACGACATTACTAATTGCTGCCGCAGCGAGTGAGCCTGAAGCGAACGAGCGAGGTAGCTCTCTAATCAGCAGAAGATTACATTATAGGGGCTTGCAATCACTTTTTCTTACTAAACGCAAGGAATTGTGGTTATGCGCGAATGGAAGATTTAGGATGCGCAGTGGTATGCGCAAGGAATTGTGGTTATGCGCGAACGGAAATATTTAGGATGCGCAGTAATGCGCAAGGAATTTTGGTTATGGGCCAATGGACGATTTAGGATGCGCAGAAAACCATGTGCTGTCTTGTCCCTGTTACGGAAGGAAGAAGAAGGTGAGTTATTCCGTGTGTAAATTGCTCTTTTTTTGCTTTTTGCTCAGTTATTCTTCAGATCCTTATTAGCTTGACTTATGTAAAATCTGCCTTTGCTTTGTTTCAGGGTCAAACTGCTGCTTGTAAAACATGTATTTCTCGCATGAGGTACTGCGTGCTTCGCCGAGGTGAGTTCTTCGGTGCCTTCTTCGGCGTGTAAATTGCTCTTTTCTTTCGCGTGTTGCTGTTTCTACGCTTCTGTTATGAAAATACCGTTTCGTAATAAACAAGTATGGTTATTTCTAATTTATATTCATTTATAATCACAGTTCCTCTCAACAGTGATATGAATTTTGAAAATAAAGCTGTTTGGCCGAACGGTTTTAAGGTTGAAGATTCCAGTGTTTTAATGACGAGAACTTAACAAAAGACTTAACAAAAGATGAATTTTAAATTCAAAATAAGTAGTTTTTAGTAGCGTTTACAACATATTAAGCTTAATATTTTTATCGTTGCTGTTAGAATGTATAGAGTTTTGTGTTGAAAAATTAACTCAGTTTTGTAGGGTACATGATGTCACTGCAATGTCAAATTCATGATAGTTTATACTGATTTTACTACATATTTTTTGTTGCCGCGTTGAAGACACATCTGATTTTTGTAGTCTATATTATTTCGTCAGCAAAATGTTGGTGTTCAACGTGAAAGTTTATGATAAAAATTAACTGTTTAGCAGGGCACATTACGTTGCTGGAATGTTAAATCCATAATGATGCTATGTAGTTGATTATACACGTATTTTATGGTTATTGTTTAAGACCAATCTGATTTTTATAGCCTACTATATCTACAACAGAATGTTGATGCTAGAATGAATAAAGTTTGATAAAAAAAATTAACTGTTTGGCAGGTTACATGATGTCACTGCAATGTCAAATTCATAATGATAGCTTATAGCTGATTTTACAACATATTTTATAGTTGCTGTTGAACACACATCTGATTTTAATAGTCTATATTATTTTGACAGAAGAATGTTGCTCTTAAACATGAAAGTTTGCGATGAAAATTAACTGTTTAGCTGGGGACATCATGTTACTGGAATGTCAAATTCATATGTAGTATATGCTTGATTTTACCACATTTTATAGTTGCTGTTGAAGAGCAATCTGACTTTTGTGGTATATAATTATTATTTCAACAGCAAAATGTTGCCGTAAAAACGTATGGAGTATGTGATAAAAAAATTAACTGTTTCACAGGGTATAATGTCAGTGTAATGTCAAATTCATAATAGTAGTTGGAAGTTGAATTTTACAACATTGAAAGTTGCTGTTCAGGAGGCATCTGATTTTCAATACCGCAATGTTGATGTGACAGAGTTAATAGAAGTTAACAAAATGTTATTTTTAATACAATTTTATTAAACAGTTTTTTTAGAATGTCTATTGCTCAATGTTGATGTTTAGCGACCGTTCATTTTCTGAGGGGAACAGGTGTTCACAGGTTATTATAATATCCCCCTCCTTTATGTACCAAATGAACAGCATGAAGTTCAGCTAAACGAGTTTTTTCATAATTGCCATAAGTATTATTCTCCTCTATTATTACTTTTTTTTGTGAGAGGGGGGTGGGGGAAAGGGGCGTAATATCAAATATTTATGAACGCTGAAATAGCCGGGGGAAAATTCTGGTGAAGAAAAGGGCACTTGCACGCAATATCTATTCAATCCAACAAAGACCAACAAAGTACCCACCCCAATAACAATTTCAATTGATTTCCTATTATATCTGGATTCAAATATGTCTTGTGCAAATCAATTCTTCACTGTTCAATTCATAGGGTAACAGTTAGCATACTTAATATTGTTCTCCCCTTCGGCAGCATTATTACCATTTTGGTATACTAGTTTTAATGCCGCTAACTCGGAAATGTTCGGGTGAATACATTTATGAACTTCTTGTTCCCTTTCAAAGAAGAGAAAATAAACAAGCAGCTGAGGAGATCCATTCGCTTCCCTGTTTAAAGCTTAGCAAACGCGAAATAAATTGAAAACAGCATACGGAATTTTTGAAAAGAGTTAAAAATGATTCCAAAAAATACGCTGTCACAAAAGCGTTCTTTGCACTAAAACGGGGGAACTGATATTACTTGAAACATAACTGCTATCGCCCGTTAAGACGAGAGTCTGGTATCGCACGCATGAATCTGAACTCGAGAACTGATTGTATCATGCTGACAATGCTAGAGCGCATGCGTCTTACATACTGTGTTCAGCCACAAGGAAAAGCACTAAACGTTCGTGTATAATTGTGTAGGTAGCAATCAAAGGTACCTACCCAGCCCCCTCAAAATAAGGCTAATTAATTTCTTGGAATTAATTCATTAAACAAACATTAAAGTTTACACCTTATTGCCGTAGTGCCTTACGGCCATAGTGCGTTAGCGACGTCAACCCCCAAACCATCCCAATTGTGCACTCTGCACTAAAAATGAGATGGTAACACTGCGCTGGGAGCCATCAAAGTGCAAAAGCAGCGGTGAATGGGGCAAGCATGCGCACAGATATCAGTTTTGTCTGCCTGTTCGTTTTTCAGTCTCTGTTGATATTACACCAGGAACATTTCAGCGCTAAAGCGCGCGGCCAACCAGAACATAGAGCGATAAAATCATAAAAAGAGGAATCACGTAAATGAGGAGGAAAAAATAAATGTAATAGCCCTTCATAGCAAAATTTCCAAGGCACTCAGTCAAATGGAATTAAAAACTGTATATCCACAGCAACAAACCGATGAGAGTGCCGGATCTTTAGTAGACCTGGATCAGTAGAAACTTTAGGATACAAAATATAGACGGCACACTGATCCCGACGGCAGATATGACCAAAATAAAATAAAATAAAACGGAGTAAAGGACTAAATCATTATTTTAAACAAAATTTGCTTAAAATAATTTTCAAAAGAATTGCGGTTTCTAGGTTACATGTAAAAGCTCCTACGATGAGTTCAACTTTCAGTATTTGTTGTCAAATGGTGCAAGAAATAAGTATATCAGGTCAATTCGATTCCCTGGGCAGGTTTTCCTTCACCAGCTGCTGTGTTTCTTACCATTAAAAGTTCACCGTCACTCTGTTTCCCACGTGTCATGGGATTTTTAAATGAGATGTTTCAGAGAAGCTCAAACTCTACATCGGTAAATTTCAACTACCATTCGTTTGAGCTGATAACTGTTTTACCACTTCTTAGCATTACCCAAGACCAGGAAAAACTGCAGGGAATACATTTGGTAAAAGTAAAACTGCGGTTTTCATATAAGGACAACCGCTTAAAGGTCCTTAAGTAGTTCGCCTTCCGAGTAATTTCCTTCAGTTTCGTGATATCGTGCAAAACAAATTTCTACGCTACGCCTATGTAAATGATTGTTAGGTATAAATTTGTTCGAAAGTGCGCACGCTTCTCAAAAGATTCTTCACACAAAGTAAATAAGCAAACAATAAATATATTTGCACTTACACAAGATGATATTATTTTCCTTGTGGGTTCTTCCAGAAGTTTATCGGAAGTCTACCTACCACGAGCCCTAGCAGCATATCAGGTAATAGGGACTTTAAGATACACTACGGCGGGCTGCTACTACGGCTACTTCGGCCGTGAGAGACTAGGCTGCAACTCCGTTCCCTCCGCAAACCTCAAACAGATTAAGATGTCGCTGTACGGCAACGGGGGTGTTCATCGTCTACGTGTCTTTACAAAAATGGATACGTTCGACTTTATTCTACTTTCATACGACAAAGGCTTGATCAGTGACACTGATTTCTTTCTCTTGTGTCGATCTTACATTTCCCAAAACTTAGATTTGCCTCTCAGCTGCTTTTAGAACCGCTGTAATTCCAGCCACAAAACAAAAGAAGTTCAGCACGGGCAGGGTGTTCGTACAATGTGATAAGTCCGAAAATACAAAGCTTTCAATTCAAATAAAATACATTTTGAACACCTCAGCTTCGTAGATACAAAGCTTTCTCACTTGCGGCTGTTCGGGCCGGTCAATAAAATATGACTGTCGCTTACGATAGGTGTTAAAATCATTCAAATTTTTTGTACAAAAATGACAAAGAAACAGTTATCTTCGAACGGATTTTTATGATTGAGTACTTTATCTTCGAGCTAGGCTGTTCAAACAGTGAAAACAGCGTTAAAATGAGAAGTAAACAGCAGGCTTATATTCACGTAGTGAAGAGTACGTGAAACTAGGCACTTTCCCGTAGTAGAAAGCAAGACTACGGCGGGAAAGCCGTTGTGGAACACGCGACATGACGTCCCCGGAAGTGATCTTCACTATTTGCCGCCGTACTACAGCCTCGCCGTACCATATCTTAAAGTCCCTAATTTGTTGTATTGCTACAGCTGAAGTTAAATGGTGTTAACAACCAAAAAAGACCAACTGCAAAACAAACCTTGCACACTTTATCTTGAAATCATCATTTTATCAAATATAATCACATGGTATGCTTTTGTAACTCGATTCTTCCATTTTCCAACTTAACAATATGAAATCAAATATAAAAGATAATCTTAGTGATGAAATATAACGGACTACCTAAATGCCCTACTATAAGATTTTTTTTCTTCCAGTTTCCATATCAAAGACTCGAGTCCAACGTGAATTAGTAGACTGCCTAACAATGACCTTAAACGGACTGAGTTACAATCTCTTCTTAAGATAAGACTTTGCGTCACTATTGTAACACTCTAGATACTAAAAGATGCCGATTGACACTTCTTCATAAACACTTCTTCGTTTACGCTAATTATTGGTTAAGAATAACTTCTCCTTTCCTGATAACTTTACCATCACAGTCTTGAAGAGTAGGCCACAGATAACACAAAACAGCTCGCGATTCTGAACGAACGGGACGACGAGTTGGGCTCCTTTCTTCAGTAAAGCTAAAGGCTTGGCTCACTGTGTGACTCCTAGAACTGTAAGCAGTTGTCGAGTAGTCAATCTTCAGAGGAGGCACTTGAGTGACAGCACACCAGGCGAACTGTGTGCAATATTTGATGTAGTCATTCAAGCCGTGCAAGAGGACGCTGTCGTAATCTAGAAGAAGTGGGTCTCTGAAACGACTATTCCACTGACTGGCAAGAGAACTTTTGACATGCTGCAAAGATAAAATACTGGTTTTAAAAGAAACACTGAATTTAATATTTATTTCACAACAAACTTATAGGAGCACGGATGGGGCATATTAATGAACAAATAGCCTGTTCAAGTTGATATCACTGCTCATAGCTCGTTTGAACTGTGAAATCTTGATCAATTTGGTCAAAGTTATACTAGACACGAATTATCCAACGCCTAATTTATATTAAAGACGATTTATCCATCTCAGACGATTTAGCTTCCTGGGACAGATAACTCCTCTAGGTATAAATCGGGTGTTTAGACGAATTATGTGGCCATATATCGTCTTCGGTTTGTCTGTCAGCACGTCTTGGAGACGAGCTGGCAAATGTATAAGTTGAAGACCAATTTAACCACATGAACGTCTAAACACCGGATTTCTACCTAAACGAGGTATCTGTCTTAGGCAGACGAATTACCCCTGTCAGACATGTAATTCGTCTCAGACGGATAATTCGTCCCTAATATAAATTCGGCCAATTTTACTATACTTGTCCCGTGGACAAACCCTGCATCCTGCCAGTGGTGGGATGTGTTGTTATTCAAAATAGGAACCTTTGAGCAGACCGAGTAAGACTGAAGCCACTTAATAAGCATAATAGAGTTAGGATTGCTATCGATGTTGAGAATCTGCCAATGGGCAAGGATTAAATTGGATTTGAGTTTCATCTGAGGTCATCACCATCTGCATTTAGTGCGTTTGTGAATATCAGTCGACCAGCTACACCGTGCTGACGAGACGCAACAAGATCGGTTGCAATTCTTGGCTCAGTTTCAGTTCGGACTCTATCATGTCGTTGCCCCGTTAAGCTTTCTATTCTTTCTACGTAGTATCAGCCTTGCATCATTGTTTGCTATTCTTTCTATTTTTGGCTGATCAGATTTTTTCAAGATCCTACGTAAACAGGCAGCATTTTCGTTTGCGGTCCTTTGCATCATTGTTTTTTTGACAACCTGAACCGCTAGTTTCCTGGCTCACGGGGAATACACCACTACTGTAGAACGTGTACTTTTCAGTAACACCATTTTTATTCTTCCATGCTCGACTCACGTATCCAAGTAAATTTTTATTCCTTTTTTTTATTTCTCGTTATTTTTCAATTGCATTTTATAGTATTCGGATCATGTTTCCTTCGCAATCATAAAAGCAAACGAAACACACTTGATTATCTCAGTTTTTTAAACCAATTAGATTAACATTGCAAACTCACTTGAACAAGAAAATGTAAATCATATGTCTTTGCACGCTCCTTGACAAGGATCATCACCTCGCTTAACGCATCTTGAGTTGTTGTATGTTGGGTTTTTTTGGGGTGACTATACTGCAGTCTCCAAAACTAGGGATTAAAAACAGACATAACGTAGTGGGCACTAATGAATGTTAATTAATCCAGACAATATATGAAGTATATATGAAATAATTCATATTTGTACTGCGGTTGTAGATGAAAGTGAAGAGTGATCATCGCAGTAAATTTTTTAATTTAAGCAATTGGAATGAAGAAGCCTGAAAAAAATCAGGGCTTCAACGGGATTCAAACCCGTGAACTCCGCGATACCGGTGCGATGCTCCACCAACTGAGCTATGAAGCCACACATTGGGAGCGAGGTC
>JAHPZR010035455.1:0-7500 GCA_019787425.1 Platygyra sinensis
TGACAGAAGGGATTTAATGTCAATTCTGAGTGTGCAAAATATGAAAACAATCTAACGACTAGATATTTTTTAAATAAAGAAAAACCATTATTTAAGCCTTGTTTTCAACCAGCCCCGTTTCCATGGCAACAGCACACACCCTAGTCAAAATGCGAGAATAAATATTTCTGTGGTTAATCTTGACTCTTGCAGTGTAGCAGTCTGAATAACAGCCTTTTGTTCTGGTATTAATTTGTTCCACTATGGGCTCTGGAGAATACATGACCAAACTTGACCGAACTTGACCTTGACCTCGACTTGACCAAAATTATATCCTACATCGGTGAGTGAGTCCACTCAAAGACTAAAATTTATTTGCGGTTTCCGTAAGTGACACAGTGTCTACAGCAATATTTGGGAAGTTTCTTTTGTCACGACATTACTAATTGCTGCCGCAGCGAGTGAGCCTGAAGCGAACGAGCGAGGTAGCTCTCTAATCAGCAGAAGATTACATTATAGGGGCTTGCAATCACTTTTTCTTACTAAACGCAAGGAATTGTGGTTATGCGCGAATGGAAGATTTAGGATGCGCAGTGGTATGCGCAAGGAATTGTGGTTATGCGCGAACGGAAATATTTAGGATGCGCAGTAATGCGCAAGGAATTTTGGTTATGGGCCAATGGACGATTTAGGATGCGCAGAAAACCATGTGCTGTCTTGTCCCTGTTACGGAAGGAAGAAGAAGGTGAGTTATTCCGTGTGTAAATTGCTCTTTTTTTGCTTTTTGCTCAGTTATTCTTCAGATCCTTATTAGCTTGACTTATGTAAAATCTGCCTTTGCTTTGTTTCAGGGTCAAACTGCTGCTTGTAAAACATGTATTTCTCGCATGAGGTACTGCGTGCTTCGCCGAGGTGAGTTCTTCGGTGCCTTCTTCGGCGTGTAAATTGCTCTTTTCTTTCGCGTGTTGCTGTTTCTACGCTTCTGTTATGAAAATACCGTTTCGTAATAAACAAGTATGGTTATTTCTAATTTATATTCATTTATAATCACAGTTCCTCTCAACAGTGATATGAATTTTGAAAATAAAGCTGTTTGGCCGAACGGTTTTAAGGTTGAAGATTCCAGTGTTTTAATGACGAGAACTTAACAAAAGACTTAACAAAAGATGAATTTTAAATTCAAAATAAGTAGTTTTTAGTAGCGTTTACAACATATTAAGCTTAATATTTTTATCGTTGCTGTTAGAATGTATAGAGTTTTGTGTTGAAAAATTAACTCAGTTTTGTAGGGTACATGATGTCACTGCAATGTCAAATTCATGATAGTTTATACTGATTTTACTACATATTTTTTGTTGCCGCGTTGAAGACACATCTGATTTTTGTAGTCTATATTATTTCGTCAGCAAAATGTTGGTGTTCAACGTGAAAGTTTATGATAAAAATTAACTGTTTAGCAGGGCACATTACGTTGCTGGAATGTTAAATCCATAATGATGCTATGTAGTTGATTATACACGTATTTTATGGTTATTGTTTAAGACCAATCTGATTTTTATAGCCTACTATATCTACAACAGAATGTTGATGCTAGAATGAATAAAGTTTGATAAAAAAAATTAACTGTTTGGCAGGTTACATGATGTCACTGCAATGTCAAATTCATAATGATAGCTTATAGCTGATTTTACAACATATTTTATAGTTGCTGTTGAACACACATCTGATTTTAATAGTCTATATTATTTTGACAGAAGAATGTTGCTCTTAAACATGAAAGTTTGCGATGAAAATTAACTGTTTAGCTGGGGACATCATGTTACTGGAATGTCAAATTCATATGTAGTATATGCTTGATTTTACCACATTTTATAGTTGCTGTTGAAGAGCAATCTGACTTTTGTGGTATATAATTATTATTTCAACAGCAAAATGTTGCCGTAAAAACGTATGGAGTATGTGATAAAAAAATTAACTGTTTCACAGGGTATAATGTCAGTGTAATGTCAAATTCATAATAGTAGTTGGAAGTTGAATTTTACAACATTGAAAGTTGCTGTTCAGGAGGCATCTGATTTTCAATACCGCAATGTTGATGTGACAGAGTTAATAGAAGTTAACAAAATGTTATTTTTAATACAATTTTATTAAACAGTTTTTTTAGAATGTCTATTGCTCAATGTTGATGTTTAGCGACCGTTCATTTTCTGAGGGGAACAGGTGTTCACAGGTTATTATAATATCCCCCTCCTTTATGTACCAAATGAACAGCATGAAGTTCAGCTAAACGAGTTTTTTCATAATTGCCATAAGTATTATTCTCCTCTATTATTACTTTTTTTTGTGAGAGGGGGGTGGGGGAAAGGGGCGTAATATCAAATATTTATGAACGCTGAAATAGCCGGGGGAAAATTCTGGTGAAGAAAAGGGCACTTGCACGCAATATCTATTCAATCCAACAAAGACCAACAAAGTACCCACCCCAATAACAATTTCAATTGATTTCCTATTATATCTGGATTCAAATATGTCTTGTGCAAATCAATTCTTCACTGTTCAATTCATAGGGTAACAGTTAGCATACTTAATATTGTTCTCCCCTTCGGCAGCATTATTACCATTTTGGTATACTAGTTTTAATGCCGCTAACTCGGAAATGTTCGGGTGAATACATTTATGAACTTCTTGTTCCCTTTCAAAGAAGAGAAAATAAACAAGCAGCTGAGGAGATCCATTCGCTTCCCTGTTTAAAGCTTAGCAAACGCGAAATAAATTGAAAACAGCATACGGAATTTTTGAAAAGAGTTAAAAATGATTCCAAAAAATACGCTGTCACAAAAGCGTTCTTTGCACTAAAACGGGGGAACTGATATTACTTGAAACATAACTGCTATCGCCCGTTAAGACGAGAGTCTGGTATCGCACGCATGAATCTGAACTCGAGAACTGATTGTATCATGCTGACAATGCTAGAGCGCATGCGTCTTACATACTGTGTTCAGCCACAAGGAAAAGCACTAAACGTTCGTGTATAATTGTGTAGGTAGCAATCAAAGGTACCTACCCAGCCCCCTCAAAATAAGGCTAATTAATTTCTTGGAATTAATTCATTAAACAAACATTAAAGTTTACACCTTATTGCCGTAGTGCCTTACGGCCATAGTGCGTTAGCGACGTCAACCCCCAAACCATCCCAATTGTGCACTCTGCACTAAAAATGAGATGGTAACACTGCGCTGGGAGCCATCAAAGTGCAAAAGCAGCGGTGAATGGGGCAAGCATGCGCACAGATATCAGTTTTGTCTGCCTGTTCGTTTTTCAGTCTCTGTTGATATTACACCAGGAACATTTCAGCGCTAAAGCGCGCGGCCAACCAGAACATAGAGCGATAAAATCATAAAAAGAGGAATCACGTAAATGAGGAGGAAAAAATAAATGTAATAGCCCTTCATAGCAAAATTTCCAAGGCACTCAGTCAAATGGAATTAAAAACTGTATATCCACAGCAACAAACCGATGAGAGTGCCGGATCTTTAGTAGACCTGGATCAGTAGAAACTTTAGGATACAAAATATAGACGGCACACTGATCCCGACGGCAGATATGACCAAAATAAAATAAAATAAAACGGAGTAAAGGACTAAATCATTATTTTAAACAAAATTTGCTTAAAATAATTTTCAAAAGAATTGCGGTTTCTAGGTTACATGTAAAAGCTCCTACGATGAGTTCAACTTTCAGTATTTGTTGTCAAATGGTGCAAGAAATAAGTATATCAGGTCAATTCGATTCCCTGGGCAGGTTTTCCTTCACCAGCTGCTGTGTTTCTTACCATTAAAAGTTCACCGTCACTCTGTTTCCCACGTGTCATGGGATTTTTAAATGAGATGTTTCAGAGAAGCTCAAACTCTACATCGGTAAATTTCAACTACCATTCGTTTGAGCTGATAACTGTTTTACCACTTCTTAGCATTACCCAAGACCAGGAAAAACTGCAGGGAATACATTTGGTAAAAGTAAAACTGCGGTTTTCATATAAGGACAACCGCTTAAAGGTCCTTAAGTAGTTCGCCTTCCGAGTAATTTCCTTCAGTTTCGTGATATCGTGCAAAACAAATTTCTACGCTACGCCTATGTAAATGATTGTTAGGTATAAATTTGTTCGAAAGTGCGCACGCTTCTCAAAAGATTCTTCACACAAAGTAAATAAGCAAACAATAAATATATTTGCACTTACACAAGATGATATTATTTTCCTTGTGGGTTCTTCCAGAAGTTTATCGGAAGTCTACCTACCACGAGCCCTAGCAGCATATCAGGTAATAGGGACTTTAAGATACACTACGGCGGGCTGCTACTACGGCTACTTCGGCCGTGAGAGACTAGGCTGCAACTCCGTTCCCTCCGCAAACCTCAAACAGATTAAGATGTCGCTGTACGGCAACGGGGGTGTTCATCGTCTACGTGTCTTTACAAAAATGGATACGTTCGACTTTATTCTACTTTCATACGACAAAGGCTTGATCAGTGACACTGATTTCTTTCTCTTGTGTCGATCTTACATTTCCCAAAACTTAGATTTGCCTCTCAGCTGCTTTTAGAACCGCTGTAATTCCAGCCACAAAACAAAAGAAGTTCAGCACGGGCAGGGTGTTCGTACAATGTGATAAGTCCGAAAATACAAAGCTTTCAATTCAAATAAAATACATTTTGAACACCTCAGCTTCGTAGATACAAAGCTTTCTCACTTGCGGCTGTTCGGGCCGGTCAATAAAATATGACTGTCGCTTACGATAGGTGTTAAAATCATTCAAATTTTTTGTACAAAAATGACAAAGAAACAGTTATCTTCGAACGGATTTTTATGATTGAGTACTTTATCTTCGAGCTAGGCTGTTCAAACAGTGAAAACAGCGTTAAAATGAGAAGTAAACAGCAGGCTTATATTCACGTAGTGAAGAGTACGTGAAACTAGGCACTTTCCCGTAGTAGAAAGCAAGACTACGGCGGGAAAGCCGTTGTGGAACACGCGACATGACGTCCCCGGAAGTGATCTTCACTATTTGCCGCCGTACTACAGCCTCGCCGTACCATATCTTAAAGTCCCTAATTTGTTGTATTGCTACAGCTGAAGTTAAATGGTGTTAACAACCAAAAAAGACCAACTGCAAAACAAACCTTGCACACTTTATCTTGAAATCATCATTTTATCAAATATAATCACATGGTATGCTTTTGTAACTCGATTCTTCCATTTTCCAACTTAACAATATGAAATCAAATATAAAAGATAATCTTAGTGATGAAATATAACGGACTACCTAAATGCCCTACTATAAGATTTTTTTTCTTCCAGTTTCCATATCAAAGACTCGAGTCCAACGTGAATTAGTAGACTGCCTAACAATGACCTTAAACGGACTGAGTTACAATCTCTTCTTAAGATAAGACTTTGCGTCACTATTGTAACACTCTAGATACTAAAAGATGCCGATTGACACTTCTTCATAAACACTTCTTCGTTTACGCTAATTATTGGTTAAGAATAACTTCTCCTTTCCTGATAACTTTACCATCACAGTCTTGAAGAGTAGGCCACAGATAACACAAAACAGCTCGCGATTCTGAACGAACGGGACGACGAGTTGGGCTCCTTTCTTCAGTAAAGCTAAAGGCTTGGCTCACTGTGTGACTCCTAGAACTGTAAGCAGTTGTCGAGTAGTCAATCTTCAGAGGAGGCACTTGAGTGACAGCACACCAGGCGAACTGTGTGCAATATTTGATGTAGTCATTCAAGCCGTGCAAGAGGACGCTGTCGTAATCTAGAAGAAGTGGGTCTCTGAAACGACTATTCCACTGACTGGCAAGAGAACTTTTGACATGCTGCAAAGATAAAATACTGGTTTTAAAAGAAACACTGAATTTAATATTTATTTCACAACAAACTTATAGGAGCACGGATGGGGCATATTAATGAACAAATAGCCTGTTCAAGTTGATATCACTGCTCATAGCTCGTTTGAACTGTGAAATCTTGATCAATTTGGTCAAAGTTATACTAGACACGAATTATCCAACGCCTAATTTATATTAAAGACGATTTATCCATCTCAGACGATTTAGCTTCCTGGGACAGATAACTCCTCTAGGTATAAATCGGGTGTTTAGACGAATTATGTGGCCATATATCGTCTTCGGTTTGTCTGTCAGCACGTCTTGGAGACGAGCTGGCAAATGTATAAGTTGAAGACCAATTTAACCACATGAACGTCTAAACACCGGATTTCTACCTAAACGAGGTATCTGTCTTAGGCAGACGAATTACCCCTGTCAGACATGTAATTCGTCTCAGACGGATAATTCGTCCCTAATATAAATTCGGCCAATTTTACTATACTTGTCCCGTGGACAAACCCTGCATCCTGCCAGTGGTGGGATGTGTTGTTATTCAAAATAGGAACCTTTGAGCAGACCGAGTAAGACTGAAGCCACTTAATAAGCATAATAGAGTTAGGATTGCTATCGATGTTGAGAATCTGCCAATGGGCAAGGATTAAATTGGATTTGAGTTTCATCTGAGGTCATCACCATCTGCATTTAGTGCGTTTGTGAATATCAGTCGACCAGCTACACCGTGCTGACGAGACGCAACAAGATCGGTTGCAATTCTTGGCTCAGTTTCAGTTCGGACTCTATCATGTCGTTGCCCCGTTAAGCTTTCTATTCTTTCTACGTAGTATCAGCCTTGCATCATTGTTTGCTATTCTTTCTATTTTTGGCTGATCAGATTTTTTCAAGATCCTACGTAAACAGGCAGCATTTTCGTTTGCGGTCCTTTGCATCATTGTTTTTTTGACAACCTGAACCGCTAGTTTCCTGGCTCACGGGGAATACACCACTACTGTAGAACGTGTACTTTTCAGTAACACCATTTTTATTCTTCCATGCTCGACTCACGTATCCAAGTAAATTTTTATTCCTTTTTTTTATTTCTCGTTATTTTTCAATTGCATTTTATAGTATTCGGATCATGTTTCCTTCGCAATCATAAAAGCAAACGAAACACACTTGATTATCTCAGTTTTTTAAACCAATTAGATTAACATTGCAAACTCACTTGAACAAGAAAATGTAAATCATATGTCTTTGCACGCTCCTTGACAAGGATCATCACCTCGCTTAACGCATCTTGAGTTGTTGTATGTTGGGTTTTTTTGGGGTGACTATACTGCAGTCTCCAAAACTAGGGATTAAAAACAGACATAACGTAGTGGGCACTAATGAATGTTAATTAATCCAGACAATATATGAAGTATATATGAAATAATTCATATTTGTACTGCGGTTGTAGATGAAAGTGAAGAGTGATCATCGCAGTAAATTTTTTAATTTAAGCAATTGGAATGAAGAAGCCTGAAAAAAATCAGGGCTTCAACGGGATTCAAACCCGTGAACTCCGCGATACCGGTGCGATGCTCCACCAACTGAGCTATGAAGCCACACATTGGGAGCGAGGTCAAT
>JAHPZR010035457.1:0-20966 GCA_019787425.1 Platygyra sinensis
TTAAAGTGCCCATATCGTCAAATTTTTATTTTCCCATCTGATCCTATATTCCATGCAATGAACTTTGGCGAAAAAAATTTTCGATTTGGATAAAAAGCGATTTTTCTATAAAGTTTTAAAAACCTGAAAATCCTATTTTATTGCGGTCTACCCGTGCCGCTGATCACATCATCGACGTGCTCAGATTTGTGACGTAGATTAAGGAACACGTGACTTTAGGCTTGACTTATCTCGCTTGTTTTACCTCTGTAAATTTAGCTTCGCAGTCCATGCAAAATGCTCCTTTCCAGCATTTGGTATGAGCTACTAAGTTTAATTTACAGAGGTAAAACAAGCGAAATAAGTCAGCCTGAAGTCACGTGTTCCTTAATCTACGTCACAACTCATTCCAAATCAGGGGAAGACTGGTGCGAATGGTGGACCAAAATGGCGGCAAATTTGAACGTTTTTAAAACTTCTAAAAAAGATTGCATTTTATCCAAATCGAATTTTTCTTTCGCAGAAGTTCATTGGGTGATATATAGAATCAGATAAGAATATAAAAATTTTGACGATATGGGCACTTTAATGACTGGCCACAAGGGAAACAGTGAGTTTTGTTTCCCCGAGACCCTCAGAGGTCGAGGGGAAACAAAACTCACGGAGGGGCCAGTCATTAAGTGTTTTGTTATACCTCCCGACTCAAAAATAGAAAAAGCTCCAAAAAAAAAATAATTTGCTTGACGCCATTGCATACACTGGCTGCACTCTCAAAATTGAGCGGCTGCCAAAACCAACCTATCCTACCGAAAAATCACGATAACAGTATTTTTCTTCCCAGCTAACAAAAAGGATAGACAGTACTAAAGTTGCTTTGGCGTCTTCTAAAGCGTAACTCGAGCATTTTGAGTTTGATTTGATCAGGAACAGCATATTTTGTTGTAAATTACACAAATACTTTCCTACCTGGGACGGCGATCGACGAGCGAGTTGACAAACGTGGGCAACCCATTTTTGGCTTCAAACCAAAAGCTTGGAGACACAAAACCTTTTGTTAATTAATCTTCATGATATGTTTTTGCGACTATAAATCCCTTTTCTTGAATAATGATGAATGCCGTCTCTAATGAGAAACGTTGTCCTACTTCGATGGCTTTTTAACATCAGGCCGACTGGTACACAAATTTACCGCGGTTTCGAGGTGCACAACGTGATCACGTGCGAGTCCAAAGTTCAAGTTGTTGTTTCTCTAGGGAGTTAGTGAGTTTTATTCGCCCTATGGAGTTAGAGACCTGACGCGTTCTCCTCCAATCGGAGAACGTATTTGAGTTGGGAGGTATAACAATCAAGCTTAAACAACATTCGCCTGTTTGTTTGCTCCTTAGACCAAGGAGAAGGAAATCTTGAAATGGCGGAAACGGAAGTTCTTGATGCCCAAGGTCCAGAACAAGGTAATTTATAATTTCTGTTGAAAAACTAAATCCATGTGTAGGTTCTTCTCAGTAAGAAAACAGCAGAAACACAACTTAACCAGCCAATGCAGCGAAAGAAGGATTACGCAAGCACGACCGTGGAAGAACAAGGCTGCTATTAATTTGATGCCATTTATATTTTTGTACTAATTTTTATTCTCACTCACCTTTTGAAGTAATTGTCAAGCTGACCGCTGCCAACTGACTCTTTTATTTCTCAAACCAATACAACCTAACATTATACGTAATGTAGGCAAAATAGAGTATTATTAAACAACAGTTATAAGCTTAGTAAGACTCTCTGCTGACAGTCTTAATAAAAAAAATATATAGCCAACAGAGCGTATGTTATAAACTCAAACAAAGGGTTGGTTGGGAACTGGGGCTCCAAAATATACGTCAGCAATGGCGAACAGGAAAAAGGCAACTGACAACAACACTGAGCACGTGACTCAAGAAACAAACCCTCGGGCCCAGGTCCCAGAGGTGTGCGAGAAAACATTTTCCACTTATTTCTTTTCTCAACCAATGTAAAATATAACTTGAACCTCCTTCGCATCCGTTATAAGTGTCGTCACGTTATGTTAGTGAGAGAGAAGCGTTGCGTGACGACCCTGATAACGGCTCCTTGGAGGATTGAGATAATTGGTGCTATTGACACAGTGGTGATCAAAAGAGGATTTATGGTTAAGGATAGGTATTGGTTCAGGGTTAGGGTTAAGTATTCTTGGTTATAATGCATTCGTACAAGATTGCACTGTCCTTTACATTTGACGTGAAAAAGCTACAAATAAAAAGAAAACAAAATAGTCTCCCTAAAAATCGTTTTACATGTACTAAATTATTAGATAAAAGGGCTCTGAAACGAAGAGTATAAAAGTAAATAAGCAATCAGAAGGCAAATCAAGCAATCAGAAGTCCAGCTGAATACGAATACAAACGTTGTTATAAGCTCAGACATATGAAATGCTCAATACAAGACTAAGAGGGGCTTAAACTTAAAAATATAATATATCAATATAATAATTAATATTGAGATATTTATTCATATTGCAAGTCAATTGTTTTTAAATAATCAGTATATCTGCTGATCCAGAATGGTCCACTAGTTCTTCTAGGCATTTCTGTCTCTTCCCTGTCACCTTAATTTGTATAATTTTACAATCTTTTGTATTAGAAATTTAGTTGTAAAAATGATTTTAGTTGTATTTCAATTTCAGTTGTGGTTGTTGTTGTTACAGATTTAATACTATATCTTGTCGTAATACTAAAATATCAATTATTGTGAAATGCTCGTATCTTTTCCTTTCAAGTGTTAAGAGATTTAGATTGAAAACAGTTATAAATAAAAGTTGCTTTTTACAAAAGTACATCCTATAGGCATTCTGGCTTGATTCTATATTTTCTTATAATATATTGAACTATTCATTTCCGTTAGTTCTTGACTTTTTAAGAAAATTGTGAGAGCCAAGATGGCGGCGCCCCCATACTAGATAAAGAACTCGGCCGTTGACATTAACCCATGTACATCACTGTATATATATCTGTATTAAAAGGTCACTTTCTTCAATGCAATGATGAGTTTTTGTAAATAAATTTTTGAATATCAAATTCTTGAAAATATGCAATCTTTTGTAATGAATTTTAAAGTCAGTTGTCTTCAATATGCTAATTACAAAACACACTAATCAAGCTTAATCAACATTCGCCTGTTTGTTTGCTCGTTAGACCTAGGACAAGGAAATGGTGAAATGGCGGAAGCTGAAGTCCTTGATGCCCAAGGTCCAGAACAAGGTAATTCATAATTTCCTTCTAAAAAATAAATCCATGTGTAGGTTTTTCTTGCGAGAAATCAATAGCAGAAACACAACTTAACGAGCCAATGCAGCGAAAGAAGGTTTAGACAACCACGTTCGTGGAAGAACAAGGCTGCTATTTGATGCCATTTATATTTTTGTATTAATTTTTATTGAACCTCCTTCGCATTCGTTATTAGGGTCTTCACGTTATATTAGTGGGAGCGTTGCGTGACGACCCTAATAGCAGCGGGGAAGGAGTCTGTGTAGAGTGTGGAGGACTGAGATAAATGTTGCTATTGACACCGTGGTGATCAAGGGAGGGTTAATGGTTAGGGATAGGTATTGGTTTAGGGTTAGGTTTGGGCTTAGAGAAGTACGAGCACGTGAAAAAAATATTCCACCCAGGCTATTATAAGCCTAGAACAATCCAAAAATAGGTCTTTTTGGGTATGAACGAAATAGTAAGAGAAGAGATTTTCTAAAATGACTTTCAAACAACTGTTCCGTTGTATTAAACTTGCAGCTCAAAAGGAGCAAATACAGGTTGTGCCCGGAGAAGCAGGTAAAAACTTATTAAGTGTTATATCCGTTATTATTATGTGACTGTGCAAGAACTGGAAACTCCCAAATTCACGAATATGATTGCCTAAAAGCGATATTGGCCGCAGTCTAGATTTTCCCATCTAAACCAGCGTAAATATTGCACTGTCTTTAACATTTGACGTGAAACAACTACAAATAAAAAAAAATTACAAAATCGTTTGCCTTCAAATCGTTTTACAAAAATACTAAATGGAAGAGCCCAAAGACGAATAGTATAAAATTAAATAAGACGGCAAACTCCGGAAATATCGCACGCAAATCAGGCAATCAGAAGTCCAGCTGAATACGCATTCAGACGTTGTTATAAGCTCAGACATATGAAACGCTCAATACAACACTAAGAGGGGCTTAAACTTAAAAATTTAATACATCTATAAAATAATTAATATTGAAATATTTATTCATATTGTAAGTCGATTGTTTTTAAATCATCAGTATATCTACTGATCCAGAATGGTCCACAGTTCTTCTAGGCATTGCTGTCTCTTCCCTGTCAACTTAATTTGTATTACAATCTTTTGTATTAAAAATTTAGTTGTATTATGATTTTAGTTGTATTTCAATTTCAGTTGTCTTTTTATTACTGTATCTTGTCATAATACCAAAATATCAATTTTTGTGAAGTACTCGTACCTTAAACGGTTTAGATTGAAAACAATTATAAATGGAGTTGGTTTTTACAAAGGCATGCAAATAGCGACGCTTAACTCCTGTTTGTTCTCTCGTCTCGCCGGCGTTGTAAAGCGCCTCAGATTTGCCAGAATTCATTCGACCTACCTATTACTACTTAAGCCCTCGCGGCACAAAATTACAATTAAACATTTGCGTGGTTTATGTAAACCGTTGGAGTGCCTGTTGCAAGAAGTGGTTGAAGCTATGAATCTTGAACAACTGCGTAACCATCTCAAAAAGCTGTATCTACAAGGTCAGGAGATAGAGGAGGGAGGTGAAAAATGCATGTCTCTTGACGGCAAGTCATTAAAGAAATCACCAAGGGTCGTGGTAACCTCATGATTATCCTTGCAAAGTATGTGGAAAAACCTTTACACAATGTCACACACTTCACAGGTATAAAAATTATCACTGCCCCAAATTAGAATAAAAAACAATTGCCAAAAGAAGAAAGCGCAAACTGCGGCAAAAGGGTCAGTAAAGCTGTACTGCACAGTCTTGTAAAAAACGGGCGCCAATGACTAAGAGCGCCGAGAGAAGAATACGCAGACTGCAGCATATCTCTTGTTTCTTTCTGCTAAGCAGAACTGGGAAGTTCGGTGATGATGAAGCAAATAGCATGAGACGAAACAAGCATATTTATTATAGGAGTGAGAGTGTATATATGTTTAAAACGGTCAAACAAACGAGAAAAAGTACGTCAAGGATTTGTTTAATTTGCCCTTCGGCTTGCAAGTTTGATGAAACGCGTTTCCTAGTATGCAAATTAAAAAAAAGTATTTTTCCGAAAGGTGCCGTGAGGCTTGGTGAAATGTTACGAAACGCGTTTCCTAACGTGCAAATTTAAAGTGTTTTTTCCAAAAGGTGCTGTCTTCCTCATAGATTTTCCGAGTGATTTTCAACATGAAAGTACGAATTGGAACTGCACAATAACAAAGTGTCGAATTTTCTTCAAATAGCTAGTTCAATGAAAATTACAATAACGAGGTGTAAATCCTCGCGCCTCTTGAACAGGTTTGAATATCAGTCGCGTTAGGACCATTTTCCCGTCTTTCAACTGCCTCGCTTCTGATAGATTTTTCAAAAGTTTTATGAGGAAAAAAAGAGAGCACATGAACATGATGGAGTTCTACACTGACAACAAGTTCGGCCTTCTAATTGATTTGCGCTCCGTCACTGACCCTCTAGCCCAAGCAATGCACAGCAGTGGCAAGCGCTTAGTAAACGTCAAAGACGGTGTCCAGCTGGAAATCGAGCGGAATGCCAAACCTAAGGCTCGGGCGACGTGAACTACCACATATATGTCATCTACAACTCCAAGTTCAACACAATAGGTAGACAGCTAGAATCTATGCACTATTACTAAGAGACTATCGACCCCAAAATATCCCGTTCAACGCGCTCATCGCGGGGCCGACCAACTAAGAGAAGACGCAGTTTCTCGTGAACCAGCTCTGCGGCCCTATATGTGGCAAATACGACTACGCTGTGTCGGCTCATATGCCCAAACTTCGCTTATAACAAGTCCCTTTTCCGCTTCGCTGAGAGAGACCCGCGGGTAGAATTTCGGTTGAAAGTGATCTATTTTGTTTTTTGAAGACACCAACACTCTCATTGTCCTTGATGACTGCGCGGCCTCAAAGAACGTGAAAGGGCGAACCAGTGAGCTGGTTAAGCTCGGCTTTTCCACTCGCCACGCCAGCATCCGCGTGTAGGTGCTGATCCAGTAGCTTTCCAGCACCGAGAAGCCTTTCAGAGAAAATGTGGCGGTGATAGTACTGTTTGCAAATGGTTAGACGTTCAAGTCTTCTCGGACAAGGACTATAAACCGTAGGCCCCGTCTCCTGTATCTTCAGTGTTACATGGTTAGCAGGGGACGTTAAAGAACCCACACACTATTCTATAAGAGTAGGGGACGTAGTTCCCTGTGTTGTGGTCTATCTTCGTCATTTACATCATCACTCATCAAGAGTTGGGAAGGGTTCAGTGGGCTCATAAATGGACTGATAGCGGCTGCCAGCGGCGCCTTCGTATGCTGACGTCCGAGCCCACTGCAATAAAGCATTGTAAAGGGGACATGTATGTTTGTCCTCTAACTCGCGACATTTACATTTACTTTACACGCTGTCGCCGCCGAGACCACAAAGGCTATCTTTGAAGAATACGCGAGCGAGCTTCTCAAGATGGCTTGAAGCAGCTGAAAGAGCTGAAAGAGGGCAAGTTTTCCCACCTTATTTTCTCTCCTAGACGCCCTTTCAAAATCGAATTCATTTTAAAAATTACTTCGAAGAAGTAAAAAAGGGTTAAAGGAAACGATCCTGGAATGGCTGAAGGCGCGACCCTCTTGGAAGCGTTACCGCCAAGCCAGCTAGTAAGATAGCCGCAGTGACTCCCACCTCCCCCCCCCCCCCCCCCCCACCCCCTGCCTAACATGCTAGCCTTCCGTGAGCGGCTGACAATTCTGGTTTCCACAGGCAAAGCAAAAGAAGCCATTGGAATCCTAATTGAAAGCTTTCAGTCCGGCGTTAGCGACGAAAGTGCTTGGCATGATTGTAAAGATCAAAAACGCTGACGCTCTGAAGAATAATCGAAAGAACGATGACGTCATCAGGAAAGAGATGTCCGACTTGGCGGGCAGGGTTGCGTTGAGATGTGGCCGGCTGCTCGCTGTGGCCAACACGATGCTGATCACTACAAAACATTTCAATTTTAGCGCTGTTTCTTTCGAAACGGCTGAGCAGCAAACTGAGCAATCCTCAAAAACTACGGAAAAGCTCTGCTCAGTAATTCCTCAATTAAATATTTTTGGTTCACTTAAGGTAATTCCCCTGAAATAAAACTGACAATAGATTTTCGGTCAAACTTTGCCCACTGAATATTTATCATATGAGAACTTCAATTTTGAAATAAAAAAGGGGGGTGCCCATACTCATTAAGGAGCACTGGGGCATTGAAAATGACCCATTTTGGCATTATTTCACGCTTTTTACAAGGACGCATTCCTAGTAATAATTGTAAATTTTTGTGACCGAGACTCATGAGAACACGCATTAAACTGGAGTCAATGCGTTGTATCGGACACAAATAAACTTTCTAAGTTTCATTTAGACAGAAAGCTGAATCCTTGATTAAAATTTCAACCAAATTTCTTGACATGGTTACCATAGGGCAAAATAGAAAAGACCACAGTTTACTTGCTATTTTCGCTATTTATTCAATTTTCAGCAATAGAAATCAGATCAGTCTTTCCTCAAGCAAAGTTTATGATAAGTTGATTACAATGACTCGAAAAAAAATTGGGGTGCCCATGCTCGTTGGTGAGCTATAGCCATTTTTCAACTGAAAGAGCTCAATATCAAGACAAATCCGCCATGTTTTCAGTGTGCACGTGCACGAGAGCGCGCTAAATGACGCCATAAATTATGCGCAGAAAGGATGCGCAGTGCAATTGTGAGGAATAACCTTAAGTGTGTTCTACGAAAAATGTCGGACACGCAAGCCGACTCTTTGAAGCAAAATAAGAAAACAACACCCAACGCTTTGAGTCATCCGCATCAACAGGTGACTGCAAAAGAGCCAACCACTACTGACACCGTAAAACCCAAAACGAGTGGCTGCGGGCAGCGCTGTCCCAGCGAAAACAAAACAGGCTCGCGACGAACAGAAAAAAAATTTTGGCTGAGGCTCAAATAATCAGCTCAAAGAGCTGGAGAGTCCTGACACAAACACCGTTGTGAGTTCAGACACAAGAAACGTTCTCGCCATCACTCGATGGCTCCGTGTCATCAGCATTTTCGTTTCAATCCTTGGAATCTACTACAAACGCGGAGATAAAAGCCTTCTCACGAAGAGACCGCATCTCGATGCAACTCCAAAGACTCTTTCGCCTTCGCTTGATGACTCGAAGAGTCGGGATGCAGCCAGCGCTACCGCCAAACCTCAAAGAAAAGGCATCCTCTCGATGATTGAAAAAAAATAATAAATTCAACCTCTTTCATATACAACATGGAAAGAGACACCGGTCCTTTTTTTATAATCACCTCTGCCTTTCTTTGGTAGATGGATGGTTTGTGAATTAACTTTCCAAGAAATTAATGATTTGCAAAAAGATCAGCCGCCTTGTCGCCAAGCGGTTTCTTTCAAAACTAGACGTCATCGATGAGTAAGACGAAGGAGATTATGAGTGCCTCGAACCAGAAGCATATTCAAAGATCTCTAAAACCCTCTATTTTACATCAGTTGAAGATTTCAAAAATATATAGAGGATATTACACGGTGGCGAGAAGATATGAATTTTATGTTCGAGTGACAAGAACAATATCTCACTTGTTCGCTTCGCTAACTCGTGAGATATTGTTCTTGCCACTCGAACATAAAATTCATATCCTGGAGCCAACGTGTAATGTTCTTTTTATTATATGGAGAAACGAATTCAACAAAAGCAAAAGGCGGGAATCGTGACGTCATTGAATGATACGACACTCACAAAGGTGACATACGGAAAATACGCCACTCGGGTCCCGGATAAAGTGGCGTATGGAATCTACGAGTGGTTTAGTTCCCAGTAAAACACTCTCCTCCATATAATAAATATATATACAACCTGTTCTCGAACGAAAATGAAACCCGAAGTTGAAGTCCAACAAGTTTTCATCAGCACTGCTGCTACTTTTAAGATAAGGCGCCGTTCACTTTTCAAGAAGGCGCCGCGGTAAAAAATTCATTTGAAAAATAAAATTGAGGAATTCCAAAAGGCGGGTGGGGGTCAAATTATCTCTCTGCTGCACCCGATTCATTGCAATAGGCGCTCCAACGGTTTACATAAACCGCGCAAATGAAATTTTGTGCTGCGAACTTTTAAGCAGCAGTTGGTGAGTCGAATAAATATATATGGCGCTCTCTAACGCCGGCGAGGTCGCCGAGCCGGCATTAGCGCGCCCTAGATTTGCCGGTATTCAATCGACCCACCCATTAATAGTCGTGTGGAAGAGCGTCCTCACGGGTAGCGTTACCTAAAATGATCTTGCATCAAACGTTCTTCAATTACATGCAAAAAGTGAATTTTGAAGGAAAGTTTTTCATGATGAATGCAGCAAAGGAGGCAAATTACGGGGAACCAGATGATTAAAATGCCTTGCAGGTGATAACTGACCTGTACAATTAGTTATTTACTGAATGTTTAGAATGTTATCTGTCAAAGAAAAGCTAAAGGGAGATCGGAATGTTTGACACTAGCTAAAGCTAGCAAATTAAACAGTTTTTTTTTTCACCTTGAAGCTTGAATTTAAGTTCTACTTGTAAGACTTGGCCGTTGGGGAAAATGTTTTAAGTTGGTTGTTAATTTTGTGATTTGTATACATTTTGTAAGCAGATGAGGACGAGAGAGTTACTAGGCCTGTACAGGTGGTTGCCGTGGAAGGTAATTATTTATCTTCAATGGCATAGTCAGAAATTGATTTTCTCCACCCCTGCTTGCGATCGATTTACACTGTAAGCCTAAGCAGTATATTTACTGATCGTTACAAAGTTCTTACCAAACTCGAAATAATCAGCCTTGCTAGAGAAATAAAGAACACCGAGCTACAGTTATTAAAGCAACTTCTATTGTCACAAAACAAGCTTAAAGTGAAGTTACGGTAACTTTATGCGATAATGATGGAGTTATTTGTAAAACATGCAAGGATGACTTGCAACCGAATTTCTATTTCCAAAAGCAGGGGCTCGTTTCTCGAACGTCCCGGAAACTTTTAGGGCTCGTAAAGCCATATCTAAAAACAGAGAAGTGCATACGCCTGAAACTTCTTGTTTGAAGGGAACCTCTCTTCATATTAAGAGTATATTGCTATGGTTTTAAGGGCCCGAAAAGATTCTGGGGCCTTCGAGAAACGGGCCCATGCGCACTTAAAACTGAATGCCTTCAAAGTGTTGGCCTCCGGCATAAATTGATGTCCAAAATAAATTCATAAATTCATAAATTCATAAAATTCATAAATTGCTAATTCATAAATTGATGGTACTTAGTGAGGGAGAATGTTGATAATTATGAAATAGTTTTGTGTCTGTCTTCTAAGATGTAATTTGCACTTTCTTACTCATGCATAATATAGATACCCACACCGTGTTATCTAATTATCCTAATGAAGAGTATTTGTGTTGCGATAAATAGTCCCAATAATCTTCCAAAACTTTTTATAGAACAGTCTAGAACCAGACGCCACTCATCCGTGAACCCGAAAGTTTCTTCTGCATGTGACGTTCTATTAAAAATTGATTGCATGATTAATCGGACGATCCATCCAATGGTTGAATGGTTGATTGATTGATTGATTGATTGATTGATTGGCTAACTGACGGACTGATTGATTGACTGATTGGTTGATTGATTGATTGATTGATTGATTGATTGATTGACTGATTGATTGACTGATTGACTGACTGATTGATTGATTGACTGACTGGTTGATTGATTGATTGATTGACTGATTGGTTGATTGATTGATTGATTGATTGATTGATTGACTGATTGATTGACTGATTGATTGACTGATTGGTTGATTGATTGATTGATTGATTGATTGATTGATTGATTGATTGACTGATTGATTGACTGATTGATTGATTGATTGATTGATTGATTGATTGATTGATTGATTGATTGATTGATTTTGTCATTCACTTACTAATGCAACCGACTAGTACTGCCTCACGACACTGAGCTATAACTCTTGTTGTTTATTTCGTGCAAACTAGCACAAGATCAAGCTGAAGAGGAATCCAGAGAAGAATGCCAGCCAGGACCAGATAAGCATTCTTTAGATGCTCTTGACGTTGGATGTGATGATGACAAAAGCGGCTGCGACCGGTTGCAGACGGAGACAGACCAGGCATCTTTCCCTGACGAAGCCTTGGAATATGACACAAAGTTGTAATCGGCCGACATTATGTAGAACGTGCTGGTAGATTAAGGCTGGTTTCCATGTGAATGCTGGAGATTGTCCCATAGAGAAAATTTCCTAAACATTTGAACGTAGAATTAGAATTAAACAGTACCTGGTAAATTCTTTTCTTAAACCACTTTCCTCTGAATAGCGAAGCATCGCCCTGGTACGGGCGATTACTCCGGAAATCACATGAATACCGGGCTATCGGCACAAACACTGTAAGCTATCTGTGGTAATAGAATGATAGAACATCAAAAACAACTTCAGAACTTCTTGAGATTTTTGTTTAGATGCCATATCTTTGAAGCATGCCTTATTTAGTTTGAGAGTTTTAGGCTAATATCCTGATCGCTAATATGTAAGTGTTAAACTAATAGCTTAATGCAAATAACTAAACTTAAATTTATTTACTCTTAGTTTTCCGCTTAAATACGAGAGGAATTCTTTCCTTAATTTAAATTTTAGATGATTGTTTTGAACCAACAAATGCGTGTCTGAATAAATGTAAAGTACATCCAAAACTTGAACTTCCAACAAGATGCTTCTGGTGCTAATACGATTTTATTCAGTGGTAATTAATTAGTTAAAAATCACTTATGACATATTTAACCAGAGCAAGCCCGTGAGCATATAACCTGTCATCAAAGAGTTGCTTGGGCAAGTAAAACCTGAACAAAACCTACTAGATCGATATTTGCATGTATAAGGTTAAAAAAAAATTTCTGGCAATAAGTCACCTAAGAATCTTAATTCTGAAACTCAGAATACTTAAAAATAGTAGTAATTATTTACTCAGGTGTCATTTTCCATCTTTTGAGATAGAGGTATAGCCCACTACTACTATGACGTTGACGCTGACAGTGACGTTGACGATGATTGCGACAGAGGGGCGAGGGGCGAGAGCGACGACGATGACGTTGACGGCGGCGATGATGACGACGATTATCGTGATGTTTAAGCTGTTGTGACCGCGAGGATGATCTTTTTAGTGATGATGGCGGTGATGATAGCGGTGATGATAGCGTTGATGATGAGGATTTCAAACCTGCAATGTATAATGACGATGGCGATTACTACAGTGATGAAAATAAGGATGATGATAAAGCTAGCGACTATGGCAATGAGGATTGTGATAACGATGGTAAAATACGTTGGAAATGACGTCTGATATAAAAATGACGTTTATGTTGACTGTGATGATGAACAATAACGATATATAAGGACGAGGACGACGACATTGATGATGACGATGACGACGACGACGACGACGATGATCAGCCAGTTTTACTGACCTCATTGAAAAAAAAAATCAATTTGGGGCTATACTTAATGTCCCAATAAAAGTCATATTTATCGGTAGGCATGGGGTCCATAGGTATCTAGAATACATATATTTCTTGTCAGTTAATGAGAGAGTTATTACACGACTAAAAACGCTATGAGAAAATACCAAGATAACGGACTGGTAAAACATCGCAAACTTCACGCCTTGAATTCTGATTGGAATCTGACTGGGCGAATACGCACGTTTGATAGTCAGCAACACAGAAGGAAAAAAGAGTTTGAAGAAAAATAATCGATTAACTTATGTTAAAGAAACTTCTGTCAGAAACGTGAAGCATAAGACTACGGGAAAATCTTCAAACTTAAGAGTGATCCTAGGAACCGGCAATGAAGGAATCGGATTGGCTGATTGTAGTCATTGGCCCTCTGAAATAGCTTGGTCGTGTAATAAATAAGTGTACTGTTCAAAATCTCTCATATAGTTTAGAGCATATAATTATAAACCCAATTTGAAGTGCTTTGTCACATTACCCCCTATATATCCGCATTTATATATAAGCAAAAACTTATTCCGGTTATAAGCTCCAACCCAACCCTCAACCCTTGATATAATCACTCTCTTACTTTTTCTTCTTTTGACAATGTGATCACTCTGATATAACCAGTAGAATAGGAACGATATATTTCTTACCATTTTGTCAAGAACCGTTGAAAAGAAAAGTGTCTGTCAAATGTACCCCAGTTATCAAAAGCGGACATGCAGAGTATCTCTGAAAAAAGATTAATCTATATTCAATTTGAAAAGGTTTAGCTCTGCACAAAATGTACCTTACGATGAAGCACCATGCAGTGAACACCGTACTTCCTGTATTTGTTTTCGTAGCTGTGCTTGGTAGTTCATGTTCCCAAAAAGATAAAAAAAACAACTGGAGGCAAACTGGTTTCGTCAGCACACCTCGAATTATGTTTTTTTGTTTTACTCTGTTTAGTCCACCTCAAATATTTACCCTCCCATTGATACCCCACATAAAATTCATTATGAAGTTAAAGAGCCCAGGGCTTATAGCCGGAATTTTACGGTATTTAACCTTTGTTTCACTGTTGCACTGCAATGCGTGATTGACTACTTAAATTATCTCTCTTGTAGGAATTAAACAACGTATTTTACCTTGCTTTGCTTCGGGAGCATGCATGCCATCATGGCGTTAAGTTGCACATGTTATCAGATAATGTAGCAGTTCTCCTCAAAGAGTAATTTGCACTTTCTTACTCATGCATAATATAGATACCCACACCGTGTTATCTAATTATCCTAATGAAGAGTATTTGTGTTGCGATAAATAGTCCCAATAATCTTCCAAAACTTTTTATAGAACAGTCTAGAACCAGACGCCACTCATCCGTGAACCCGAAAGTTTCTTCTGCATGTGACGTTCTATTAAAAATTGATTGCATGATTAATTGGACGATCCATCCAATGGTTGAATGGTTGATTGATTGATTGATTGATTGGCTAATTGACGGACTGATTGATTGACTGATTGGTTGATTGATTTGTTGATTGACTGATTGATTGACTGATTGATTGACTGATTGATTGATTGATTGACTGATTGGTTGATTGATTGATTGTTATCAGATAATGTAGCAGTTCTCCTCAAAGAGACACGGAAACGAAAATGTTCTTAATGACTTTGTAAAGGGAAGGAAAAGGAGAAAGCAAACAGAGTGACGGCTGCACTCCCATTAACCTTTTTTAAAATGGTGTAAAAGTACTACAAGTACAATATATTTAACAATTATCCTGCGAAATCGCGCGGAATATCGTCTGATACTTAGCCGACGAGGCCGTAGGCCGAGTCGGCTAAAATCAGACGATATTCCGCAAGATTGAGCAGGATAATTGTTTTATTATTCAACAAATTGATGACAAAATTGATTTCCAAGCTCGTAACATTTTTTAAACCTTTCTGTCAACATTTTTTCACTTCACTTTTTCTTCCCACGTACGAAGCTACGTATATCGCCGGATATCCGTCACCTACGGATGACGGATATCGAGAGCATCATGACCATATTTGGATAGTGTTACAATTTGTTGAATAATAATACACAATATTTCAATAAGCAGCGCTGTTAAATTAAACCACACGATTACTTAATAAAGCCTTCGAGAGAGATCTAGAAACATGTTTCCTGAATTGAATTATACTTACTTTTTTAGAATACTGTTAGATTTCCAATCCAAGCCCTGAGCTATATTTCGTAAGGATTGTTCAGAAGAGAAACGTCGTCTCGGAAAACATCGAGACAAATTTTCGGGAAAACAAAACAAACTGTTTCTCTCCGCGCATCTCAGTCGTGAACGATGTACTTTTGCAGTTGCGTTACTTATTTCCGAGTACTGTATTTTGCTTATGTTCGTACTGTGTGCGGTTTCTTCGTCGTGAGTGTTGTTTCGTCGTTCCATAGGCGAGTGTTGCATCGTCGTTCCATTGGTTCGTCTTCCTGTTAAGGACGTTCGCGCTCATTGCTACTGCGCAACTCTAGTACGCACGCTATTCATTGGGCACGAGCGTGCCAGGTCATTTTCAAGCGCGCGCACCGAGTCTAAAACTCAACAAAATATAGAGCTGATGACCTTTCCGTTAACTTGGTGTGCGAATATTTTTGTTGGATGCTCGGTGACCCCCACTTTTTTCGGCGGATCACTTTCTTTTCTGATTCTTTCCATTATACTAAAAAACAAAAAAAATCTCTACTTGGGAAGTTTTAATTATTTCTCATAAACTATTCAAATAGGGTCGAATTGGTACATGGATACAGGTGTGCGTGACTTAGAAGTTGAAGATTTTAACGCTAATTTTAGCTGATTTAATGACATATGTAGCAAAGATCTATCAAATAGGCCTATATATGCTGTGTTAAACACACATAACTTAGATATGATTCTTCAACTTAAATATATGCCGATAGTAATGAATTCGGTCAGAATTGCCTCAAATGACTTGAAATCCAAGAAATGCTCTTGTCTGTGCTGCGCCTTATCAGGCTTGAAAACGAGTTCGGTGATCCCCGATTTTTTTTACGTTTTTAATCTAATCGTATCATTTTCTACCTGCAGGCAAAGTTTTCAGAAAATCTGTGCGTGGGAAGTTTTTGGGCGCGAACGTCCTTAAGTAAATGACCTGTCCAAGACTTATGCGGTCGGAGAGAGAGGTGCACTGTTTCTGTTTCGATTGGAGCAGAACGTGTCATGGGTCATGGGGCTCGAACAACCCTGCCAGTACAATCACAGGGTCCCAAACTCACGATTCGAGGAGTTATGTAACGCGTATCGAGTGGGACGTGCTCGTGTTACGTTGCACTTTAGGTGGTTGAGAATTTGAGCGCTCTGAAAGGCATTGAATGGAGTTTAAAATAACAAAGGAAAAAGCCGCGCAACAAAATTTAATGTTACTTTTTTGAATAAAATTAAAATATATCTTTATCTATATATAATAATAATAATAATAAATAGGTTCTTATAGGGCGCATTCTGACCTCAATGCGCCTAACAATGGATAATTTGTAAACTCGAGCCCTAAGAAAAAATAATCAATTAATTAACAGTAATGTTTTTGAAACAAAAATGTTTTAAGACTAGTTTTAAATTTTTCTACTGTTTCTGCCCTTTTTATATATTCAGGAATTGAGTTCCATAATTTCGGCGCAGTTGCTGAAAAAGCACGGCCACCTTGGCTAGTTTTTCTTGTCCATTTGGCGTATTTCATCGTTTTTGTGGGTCTTTTGAGGTGTTAGTAGCAGCTTTCCATAGACAGGTGTGCAGACCAAGTCAAAGATGCACAGAGCTGTTTCGAAAGAATTGCACCGCGAGGCTGTTTTCTACCCGAAATTCAAATCCGCGGGTTTTTACTGTAGGACTACAGTAGGCTAACCACCACTTACAAGATTGCCGTGTTGGGGCCTAAAAGCATGACTGTTTCTATAGAATCGGCCAAATTCACTTTTGAAAGGCCCAAGTGAGTTTGTTTTGGCTTCATTTTCTTGGCAAACTGTTGCATAGCGATCCCCCGTTACAACCCAGACTTTGTTTTAGGTGGCTCGTTGGTGGCCTGGGCAGGTTCTACAGTATTGAGAGGTAAGTACTCCGAGGTTAGTCCTTTCATCATCATTCTAAACATTAGGATCGCATAATGTGATTAGGGACTGGTCAAAAAGTATTGTTGTGGGAGGGGTCAGAGACGGGGTGGGCCATCTGTGGCTCTTTTAGCATACTGGTCTTAAAGAACACCAAATGGCCAACTTGTGCCTACGTGCCATTCTTCCTTAAATGTTTATAGATCTGGGACTCGCCGTTTACTGGCTGTGCCTCCCAGGACTCGCGACAGCCTATTTCTAGATGCATCACTGTTTCTCCAGTAGCGAGGCTGGAGAACTAGTGTGAAAGGTTTAAGGTCGTTTTCTTAGAGTTTACAGACGTGACATAAAGTTGCAAGAGTAAAGGAAAAGAATATTATTTTTTGATCATTTTGTATTACTGCTAAGAAATAAATCTAAAACGTACATGCTACCACAATTTCATATACAAAGTATGATTTTGCAGGATTATGCAACCAAAAATGTCATGTTTTATTGGCAGGGGGTGGGTCATGTGGTTTTCAACCTTTATACATTACTGCTCATTTTTAACATGGCTTGGCCATGATTTTCCTGCGGGATAGTGTGTCTGTGCGCAGTTTCCTAATCGCGGCAGCGAGACATGATATTCTGGATTTTTCGTACTGTTCCTTGTCACGCGTTTTGCATGTGACATTGGCCAATGGGCAAAGATTTGGATTTAAGTTTCATCTGAGGTCATCACCATCTGCATTTAGTGGGTTTGTGAATACAGTCGACCAGCTGATTACTTCACAACTTGCTACAACAAGGTCAAAACAGCTGTCCACAGTTACAATTCTTGGCTTTCAGTTTGGACTCTATCATGTCGTTGCCACGTTAAGCTTTCTACGTAGTATCAGCCTTGCATCATTGTTTACTATTGTGCCAAATGTAAGAGGTGGGTCAAGTGTTTTCTAACCACCCCATTTTCAAATGCCCCGGTCCAACCGAGGGGGCAGCCTGTGTACTTTTTGACCAGTCCCTTAGCAAACACGGAACAAATCGTGGAAAACTTAGAAACTGTTTGTTTTAATCTCCGTTTTAAATATGATTACAAAAGCATTACAGGCAATGTAGACATTTTAATTCTAATTTTTCGAACTTTCTACCGTTTTTCTATATTACAGTGCGATAACAAGTCCTCTGCACTCTCACTGCCCAACTCTGTCGCTAACGAAAGCTAGTGAAGGCTCTCGAGCAAGGATTATCTTCCTTTATGATTTGACGAAAAAGCCAACTGTTGACTCTTTACTCTCCTGACGTGTCGAAGTGCCATTCAAATCCATCAAGTAACTTGTTATCTACATCTAACAGACTCGTAAAGACGCCAGCGACAAAGACAGCCAGAAGATTATTACACGCTAATCTTAAACGCAAAACTTGCGTTCGTTACCTTTAAAAGAACTACAAATCAGTCTTGTGAATTATCAAAGGATTAATAGCGAAATGCTTCACACTACTCTTACAAATCTCTACATCTCACATCGTTAAGACTGTTTATCCACTTCTGTTATGACTATGCATCAATGAACAGCAAATTACATTGTGTGGTTGCATTATTAAAGTCTACTTTTCTTACGAAATTCACTGAAAAGGCACTCCATGCCAAAAGCGAGACCATTATTAGCATGGTTCTCTGGTTTACATTGTGAAAATTAACTAATGTGTGAAGATTATTCACCAACAGGGCTCTTGCAAAATTGAGTCAAAACCAGCGAGGTTCATGTTACTGATACAAACAAATGAATATAATACTAGCTATTACTTATTTTATTTGTTTATTTATTTATTCCTCCAATCCCTAGATGGTACATAAGTATTTTTCAAAAGGAAAGAAAACATATGATGCAAATTTACAACACTTAAGTTATTTCACATGTAATAATAGAGGGAGAGGAGAGGGGCACATCTAGATTAACTAATGTTGTGCCCCTTAAAGTTACGTATGACAAGACTTGAGAGTTTTATTTTAAAAAAAAAGGTAAAGGAAAATATTTCGGTAAATTATGAAGAGGATGATGTTTCATTAGTATTGAGGATAATGTTTCATTAGTATTCATTACTTAATTATAGTCAAGCTTGCAATAACGCTTCCCTCTTGTTGACTCATACTTTGCTTCGGCAATTGAACACTACATGACTTTTACTACTTGGAAAAAGTAGAAAGACGGTTTAAATCTACTCTAAACATCATCACAGTATACACAGCTGCACAAATTCCAACAATTAACATAAGCCGCTGCCAAAGTTACTTTTCCCTTCGCTGTTAGTTTCTTAATAGCATCAGAAAGAGATAATTTTAGATACACTTAGGGCGCGTTCGTTTGGGATCAATCCGGAATAAGAATAATTGGAATAATGCAGGTAAGCGTTTGTTTGGGAGCTATTCTCATTCCGGCTATTCTTCTCCCAGGAGCAGAATAGCCGGAATATATTCCGGAATATATTCTTATTCCGGAATATCCCAAACGAACGCGCCGTTATATTATTACATATACAGACCCGCGGATAAAATGCTAATATATGCCCACAATCCGTCTCACTGCTACAAAATTCTCTTTACATCGACCGCATGGCTCAAAAATATTATTTTCCTTCAATTTGCATGAGTCAGATTTTAGGACGTTGGGTGCGGTTTAAAATCATATGTTTTAATCAGATTTTCTACTGTAGTGATTTCAGTTGGTCGATTCAGTGTACCTATTTACGTTTGTGGCTACTGAAGGTAAGAGCTTCTTACATCTTGGCCAAAAGTACATCGCAATACTTCTGTTACACAGTTAATTGACAACTTAAAATAGCTACGTCACTGTTTAGCGTATCTTAAAAAGTTTAGCCTAAATTTTTCACGTCCGTCGTTTGAAATTCAGGTCAATCTTCTCCATCCTTAACCGTCTATGTTCCTTTATGGTTTATTGTCATCTCTTTGGAGTTTTCTCCATTGGTAAACTTTTTTTTTCACTTTCCCTTCAATTTTAAACGTGATTTTGTAAGTGGCCAAAATAACTTCAATTAGTAAATAGCAAAACAGTGGATAGCGTTGGCTCGTCAAACTCCGAATATCAGGTACTATTTTCCTCCGAGCAACTCGGGAAAAAATGGCGTCCCTGTTTGCATCCGTGGCAAGTGAAGAAATCATGCATCCAAATTACTTTTTTTTGTGGTGTATATTATCTCACTGTTTTAGTAAATACTAAAACAACTATACACCTCAGTTTCGCTTCGCTGCTCGGTAAATATCCAACGCTAGCCACCTCCACTTCGGTGAATAGTTGTTAAATAACAAGTCACTAAGCTCCTATAAAACACTCTACGACTGTATTATTAAGCAGAGCAAGTACAATGTACCCATCTAGTGCCCAAAGCCACTCAATACAAAATACTTCCAGCCATGGCAATGCATTTTATAGCATATCATTCTGCCCACGATGGTCTTCAGGAGGTTCAGGAGAACCTGCGTCATACTGATCCGCTGACCGCAAGGCTTCGCGGGCAAGAAAGTTCTCTCTCTTGACTTGGTTTTCAACTTCTTTTGGAATATCCGGGATAATCCAGGCCAAAATCGCCGTCATGCCGAACACAATGTGCTGTTCAAAGTGACAACAAAACAAATTAGAAAAACCACAGTCATTTTGGGTTGTATTTGTTTTGTTTCAAGCCAAGGAAGTGTGAGACTATTAAACATCCCAACGTTAATTTTGGTCAGTTCAGATGATTTGATGCAATAAAAAATCTGCAAGCCCTATGTAATGCGCGTCTTCTAGTATTTTCTCATTGCTGCACGACATAATGGCTGTATGGTTACTGCATTGGAATCCAGATCGAGTATTTCATTGCTTGGTGTAACCCTACGATGGACCAGCATCTCATCCAATGGGGGAGTAGAAATACTCCTGGTCGCTTCGTGCTATAGAAACCGGGATAAGCCACGGCCTGATTGACCACTTGGCTGATATATACACACTTTACCACAGCAATATGCGACTAAGTGTATTTCTACTACCTTGAATTCGTTGCTATAAAGTAAGACAAAGGATAAATTAATAAGACACAAT
>JAHPZR010035458.1:0-7500 GCA_019787425.1 Platygyra sinensis
ACTTGATGTAAGATCACGTATACTGTCCTGATATTTTCCATTGTTCTTATTACAGTGGAACCCCGCTCTACGGACACCCGCTTACTACGGACATCCGCTTTATACGGACAGTTTCGTTTGTCGCCGACAAAAAGCTCATACATTTTCTCTAAAATTAATCCGCTTTATACGGACACCGGCTAATACGGACAACGGACACTTTTCTATGTCCCGAGTCACAAGCTCTCATATATTTTCAATCCCGCTTTACGGACACTGATTACCAGCCCACTGTCTATTTTCATCGTCAAAGTCATGTGATAATTGTAGACATTGTACTCTGTTCGAATAATGCAGAACTAGGCTAAAAAATCAGTAACGAAGTAACGTCAGTACAAGGTAAAGTCACGGACTTTTTCAAATGAATCCACTGCCATGCCTGTCTCAATAACAATACTCTGTACAAAACTTTAAATATTTCACTCTGAGACTATGATAAATGATTGTGAGGTTTCTTTAGGATGAACTTGTTACTGTTACAGTTAAGAAATGAAACAACGTTTTTCGTAAAACTGTCTGCTTTGGTCTTTATATCGATAAAGAAATTAGGATTTTTTATTTTTTTTATAGCTATATATGGGAGGTGGACTAGAAAGGGATAACCTCTTCTACCTCCTTTCACAATTTCTCATGCATTTTTGTCGGTGATTAATTGTGAATAATCTATTATGCTATAAACTGACATATGTTCCTCACGTGTTCTAGAGAGCCCGCTTAATACGGACACCCGGATAATACAGGGACACTATCGCATATCCCTTTGGTGGTCCGTATTACTGGGTTTCACTGTACCTTATTACCCCTGTTGGCCTTACTTCCATTACCTTAGGTAACAACGTTACAGGAGGTAATAAGGTTACAACAGTAACAAAGTTACTGCAGTAACAAGATTACCGAAGTAAACAAGGTGGACAGAAGTAACAAAAGTTGCAGAAACTAACAAAATTACAGAAACTAGCAAGGTTACAGGAGTAACAAAATTATGTACCAGTCAAATCGAAGCCTTGAAACATCCTCCAGGAACAATCCCCGGGCGCTGAATTTTTTTGAAAACTTTTGTTGAAATCCCCCCTCACCGGGCCGAAAAGTTGTTCAAATGCCTCATCCCTGCGAAAAATTACCAGATTACTGTTTTAACTTTTTCAGTAGCTTCTATTATGCTTCTGAAGCTGTGCATGTGAACATGGTTTATTAGACAACACATATTTATATATATAAATATATAATCGTTCTAAAACACCTTTAATACGGAACACAAGCTTGTGTAGGCCTTTAGTTTTCAACCAATCCGCCGCGAATACGCAATCTTTTCCTTTGAATTCATCAAAGTTGGGCTCCGCCGTCTCCGCCACGATTCATCGACCCACGTGGAAATCAGCGCGACTCGTAAACATGAAAATCGAGGCTAGCGATCAAACTGCCCACCCCCAATGAGCGGTGATCAAATGCCCTCCCTCCCGGCAGGAAGAGGCGTCAAATTACTGGGGTTTTTGCCCGGAATGGGGGGGGGGGGGGGGGGGGATTGCTCCAAGCTTCGATTTGACTGGTACATTACAGGAGGGTGCTAATGGGGATGCCTGGTTATCAGCTAACTACTAATTTTTCGGCCAATTGGTCAGTTAACTACTTATTCTAGTTAACTATTAACTTTCATTTTACAGCAAAAAAATATGGCATCATAACCTGAATTTTCTTTACTTCAGCACGCCAATCAGTTTTGGGAGTCGGACTTATACTAAAACCAAGGTATAATTATATGAATTTACACTACCTTCACTCCCAATGTGAGTTATAAGGAACAGACATTGAAGGAAATAATGTAATTATCTAACCGAGGGTAAGTGATAGCTATCAACTAATTTCGCTGTAAATGTAATTGAAATATAGCTATCAAATATATGCTGACCTCATGAATGTAGAGGTACCAATGCACGTACTGCTCTTCCCGACTTGGTCAGGCATGTCTTGCTCACTACTTCAAACTCAATTTCATCGTCTCTTTCCGCGTCTGAATCGGTCTCGTACTCAGGAGTTGGTGGAATGTTCTGTTGCTTGGGCTGAGTAGACAGCTCGTGGTAAACTGAGATCCCGCTTTTTCTTAAGTTGTTTCGGCTTCTTACAGTTCGTTGTCGAACAGGTCGAAAGTTCTCAATCCAGTCCTTTAATCACGACTTCATCTTCTTTTTGCTATTGTTTGCACCGCTGGAAGAGTCATGGTTGAGACTGGCACTGTGATGGAAGTATCAGGAACGGGATAATAAGACTTGTCTTGAGTGAAACTGATACTTTGCTGCCCACGTCGCAAGATTCCTTCACCGCATTGTTCCCAAAGTCTTGGGCGTAGTTCAAAGTACTGAATGTTTCGTGCTTAAAGTGTGAAACCGCGTGTAGTTTTTCCACCTTCGTTGACAGAACTGGGAAGTGTCAAAAGCTCAACTTGGTCAATGAACAAAGAATTACAGAATTGATATTTTCAATCAGTCTGTTCATTCCTTTATATAAAAGGGTGAGAGAATCTTGGGTTTTCTTGGAAACTGTACCCTCTGGACTGTTTGTTTCTCTTGGAAAAATTGAAGCGCTCCTTCACACTAGCCACTATCCTTTGCCGCACCTCGCTACATACTCAGTCGACTGTGACGTTCTCTTTCGCTTCTCTCAATGTGACCTTTTTCGCAAGCGTACCTTTTTCGTGTATTCCAAAAGTGTCATAAAGACGTCCAAGGTTTTTTTAAAAAATGTAACAGTTTTTGAAAGACCGGTTACGACCTTAATAGTTCCCACTGCAACATCAGTTACAAAAAGTGAGTTGTCGTAAGTGCAAATTCCATGTACTAGGACGAAAGATGCTGATTTCTCTGAACCATCAGAATTTTCTTCTTGGCCAGATCCCAATGATAACCGTCACCCACATTTTCTCTGGTCGCACTCTTTAACTTCATGATCTCAGTCCGAGAAAATCTTGTTAACATGAGTCCTCTGTGTCGTTTGAATGCCGATCCTTGGTCATTTCATTTCGATAAAAACTCAGGATAACTTTGACCTCGCCACTCGACCCCTTCGCGGAGATCAAGGTCAGCGCTCCCTCGTGCCTGCATGGTACGATGTAACTGGGTCACGCAGCGGAACAGGTAATTCGACTAATTCAGTAAATATGTCACTGGGTCACGCAGCGGGACAGGTAAATGTCGCGAAATAACTTCGCTGCTAGGAAAAAACTTGTTTCTTTTATTAACAACAACAATCGTATTCAGTATAATAATAGAATGTCACTTAACTGTTAACTTTTCATTTGTCAGTTAACTACTAATTTTGGGCCCAAATATCAGTTAACTACTATTTTTTGGGCCAATTGTCAGTTAACTGTTAATCCCATTAGCTAACCTCTTACAGGAGTAATAAAGTTACAGGAGCAACAAAGTTACAGGAGTATATACGTAACAAGGTTACAGAAGTAACAAGTTATAGAAGTAACAAAGTTATAGAAGTAACAAAGTTATAGAAGTAAGAAGGTTACAGAAGTAACAAGGTTACAGAAGTCACAGGAGTAACAAAGTTACAGAAGTAACAAGCTGACAGGACTAAAATTACAGAAATTAGAAGGATCAGAACACACAAGTAGAATAATCGGGACAAATGTGTGATCTACATCAAGTAGTAAGGAAGAAAGAAAAACGTACTGCGCAGCTTTCTGGCGCATCCCTAGTCCTGCTTGCGGGACTCAGGTGTCGGCTTGGAAAAAGTATTAATGTCGGTTCCGCTACGCGATACGGGGAGATAGGTTTGGCTGGAATGCAAAGGGGACAAGGCACCAGTAGAGTGGCCCCGAAGCGAAGGCGGGGGCCCGACCGAGGGGTCGGTGCTTGGACGGTTGCTATGGAAACCGACGCCCTACCAAAGGAGGCCCTTTGCATAGTCACACTGGCCGAAGCCAGTGCAGAAAGAAAAAAAACACACAAATAAGGAGGAAAAAAGGAATAAGCGGAGGAGCAAGGGGAACAACGAGCGTGGGTAGTGGGAGGGCGGGAACAACTCGCGAACAACGTCCCAGAGCAAACTGCAAAAGGTACGCGTCAGCATGACGACAGCGCGCGAAGGCAGATCTCCACTTGCGAGCAAGGCTGCGCCGATTGAGGCCGAGGCTGTGCTCCCATACATTAACTTCTGTCAATCAAAGATTGACACCAATTAATGTCTGTTCCGCTACGCGATACGGGGAGATAGGGGTTTGGCTGGAATGCAAAGGGGACAAGGCACCAGTAGAGTGGCCCCGAAGCGAAGGCGGGGGCCCGACTGAGGGGTCGGTGCTTGGACGGTTGCTATGGAAACCGACGCCAGGCTGACGACCCGTAAGAGAGGAGGGTTCCAAGCAGCGCAAGGGGTGAATGGAGCTGGTGCTTGACACTTTGCATTCCCCTGTGGAAACCGGGCGGAAGGGAGGTAAGAGAAAAAGTCAGCAGACAGGAATAACGACTGAATGACTTTAATGAAAGATAAATCGTCAAGACCGCGAAACGGAAACGAAAAAACTACCGCGAAGAGGCAAGCCGTGAAGCTGCCTGGTGAAGAGTAACTTTTGAGGTACGCACGTACACGAGATAGGCATCGCTGGACCAGCGGCCCAGAGTTCTGATCAGCGAGTCCGAGAGGCCAGCGGCGCTCGCGGAAGTGGCAGCGCCGATCCGGAAGCTGTGGCTTGAGAAGTTCCCGTCGACGCCAGCCGCAGCGAGGATAGAGCGGAGACGGTCAGTTACGTGATGGCGTGAGAGGGCGGTGCCATCGGAGAAGACGAACAGAGGGCCGGGGAGATTACCCCGGTGATGGAGGAAGTAGGAGAGGCTGGATACCGGACAGAGGAGGCGGTCAGTGCGCGGAAGGTAAAGCTGGACTCCTTTGCGGAAAGGATCGGTCTTGGAGGCCTTTATGGTGAGAAACACAGCAGAAGGATGAAGGTGACAGTCAACGGCCACGTCGTTGATAGAGAGATGCACTGCGGGGTCGAAGCCGGACTGGGGAGAAGTGAACTCGCTCACGTGCAAAAAACCAAACCAGGCAGTACAGAAAGCCGCGCAAAACATGGCGTGGTCAAAGTCGGCGAGGTTCAAAGACGTACGAATCAGCAACATAAGGTTCTGAGTGACAGGGAGGCGAGGCGGTCGAATGGGGCTCTTCAGCGACAGGGCAGGACGGATACCGCGCAGGACGTGCTCTAAACGTGGGGTGGCAACTAAAGGGTCGCCGTAGCCCAAGTCAATTTGCAGAGAACGAACGGCACACAAGTAGCTCTTTATGGTGCCGTAGGACACAGATGATGCCAAGTGCGCCACGAACATCTCCAACGTGGACTCAGAGACTGAAAAGGGGCAGCCAGAGGGGTGGAGAAGGCTGTGAGCGACGCAGAACTCGATAAAACGGCGTTGTCCCGACAAATAAGACTGGCAAGTGGACGGGGCCAGGCTGACTTGGAGGAACTGGGTCACGCGCTGTTGGAGGACAGCAAGTTCAGACTTTGTAGCAGTGGCTCCGGCAGGGGGGTGGGAACGGGCAAAGCCAGGGGGGCCAACGTACGGAACTGCTGCACCTGCGAACGAGAGAGAGCGTCAGCGATGGAATTGAGTCGCCCAGGAACGTGGGTGGCGGATACCCAGAAGGAATGACGATCGGCCGCTAGGAACAAGCTGCGCAGAAGACCCCCGAGAGCCCCATCGGAACAGAAACGTTTGAAGATGGCGTCTGTGACGCTGCGGTTGTCACAAAGGAACTGGACTCGGAGACCTTGCCACTGATGGCCCAGACATGGGCAGCGACGACAATGGGATAGAGTTCCTTAAAGGCGATACTCGCCGACAGTTGCTCGGGAAGCCAGCGACCAGCAAACCACAGGCCGTCAAGGTAGGCGCCAAAACCGGTAGCTCCCGCGGCGTCGGTGGACACGGGGAGGTCTGACAGATGGGACCAGTGAGGAGAAATGAAGAAGCTGGTGCCGTTCCAATCTCGGAGAAAGGATGACCACCAGAGTAAGTCGGCCCTTGCGTCGCGAAGGAGATCGGTTAGGCGACGCAGAAAGGGGCGGCCCGGGTAGACCACTTTCGCGGCATGGCGGAGGTGGCCAAGGAGGGACTCGAGCTCCTGACGGCGACAGACGCGTTTGTGGGACCAGGACGCGAGGAGACTTTGTAGGGTGGAGAGTTTCTCTGGCGGAAGGCGGGCGATAAAAGGCGAGTATCCAGCTCGATGCCCAGGAAAGAAACGACTGTACTGGGGCCTTCGATTTTCTCCAGGGCCAGCGGGATCCCCAGGCTGGTGGCGGAGGACCTAATGGAGCCGAGGTTGGCGTGGCATTCCTGGGAGTTGGGTGCACCGGCTGTTAGGTAGTCGTCCAGGTAGTGGAGGAGGTAACGTATGCCGTGTCGATGTGGAGGATCCATAGCCAGGCTTCGGCGAACTGGTTGAAAATGAAAGGCGCTGAGCGTAAGCAGAGGGAAGGGCCAGGTCGACGTACAGCTGGTTGTCCCAGGACATTCCGAGGAGGTGGCGATCGTGAGGGTGGATGGGGATCAGGCGATAGGCATCGCGGATGTCGACTTTGGCGAGCAGCGTTCCGCGACCTTCCTGCATTATGAAATCGATGGCGTCGTCTACGCGGGAGTAGGACAAAGGAAAGTCGTTGCCGTCTATGCCGTCATTGACACTACCCCCTGGGGGGGAAGGACAAGTCCACGATTAACCGCCATTTCCCGGGACGGCCACGCTTTGGGATGACGCCGAAACGGTTCGTGTGTAGCGGGCTGGCGAGGGGAGAGGAGGTGAATGGGCCGGCGACTCTCCCGAGCGAAACTTCCTTGGCAAGGTACTGCTCGACGACGTCGTGATTCAGGAGGGCGGACTTCATGTTGGTGGTGGTAGCTTGAAGACGAGCCACTCGGGAGGGCTGGAAACCAACGGTAAAGGCGTGCTCAAAGCCAGAGAGGAGATAATCGCGGAAGGCGGGAGATGGGTGATGACTTAGTTCGGAGGCCAGTTCTGAGAACTTGATTGGAGAAACGGCGGCTGGAGGTGGTAGCGGTGGCCACGCGGGAGGTCTGATGGGAGAGGAACGTGGAATTAGGGCCAGGGAAGGCAAGGACGGGTGCAGAACAGCTGAAGAAGGCCCGGAGCGAGGACGTGGCGAAGAACTGAGCGGCAAACTGCAACAAGCCAAAGGTAACGTGAACGGAGAAGAAACAGGATGAACTCGCGACGACGGTTGGTCAGCGGGCCCGCCCTCGAGGAGGTGAGCGGGAGCGGGAACGGGAGCGGCGGTGGCGGGAGTGGCTGAGGCACGTGATGGAGCGGTGAGGCCCGTGACAGAAGGAACACTCGTGGCGGCGCCTGCAGAATGCGAAACCGCTCGTGCAATGACCGCTGTTCCAGGTGCGGCAGATTTCTGCAGCGGAGGGGAGCCCTGGGCTTCGCCGCCCCGGG
>JAHPZR010035458.1:12500-22441 GCA_019787425.1 Platygyra sinensis
AATCGCGTTTTTTGTTTCTCTATAGGTTGTCAGAGTGCAAAGTATGTCATTTGAAATAAGAGTTAAATTGATTAGTAGAAACATACACTTACCTGACGTTCCTGTCTCGAAAATTACATCGCTCGCCAATTATTTTAGCTGCAATTTCCTCAAGGAAAAGCTTTCGCTCCAATGCTTGAACCTCTTCCTCCATTTCAGCCACTATGCAATCTGCTTTGGCTGTCTCAGTGTCAGGAATTGAGTCATTTTGGTATTGATCGAGTAACCTACAGAAACACGAAAAGAAAGAGAACCTCTTTTAATTATACTGGGAATTTACACCCTATTATTTATATATGAGAGAAGACAAATTATCTCTCTTTGATCCAAACGATAAGACAGAAGTGAGATCATTATCTAAGCTAACCATAAGGTAGAGCTCAGCATTTGCCGTCCTCAGCGTTCAACGATGGCCTTAACCGACGAGGCCTTGGAATAGGAAAATCTAATATAGCTCTGATAACGAGATTGATGGCGAACGTTCATTCTCGCGAACGACTAACGCAAAAAGGGCGAGAAGGTATTGAAGCGAAGATTTTGCTTCTCGTGTGCGCCACACCCTTTCTCTTCCAGGTCCATTTTTTTTGTAAACTCGCGTCTTGATTTTGGGGATTGCAGCCTAGAATGACTCTTTCACGAGGAACAAACTGAAAAAGAAAAAGTTGAGCGCAGAAATTCTGTTCGTGTAGTTTAAATTGCTGCAGTAGGCTTCAAGGCGATCACTAAACAAAACAATTAACTTACTCATTTTCAATCTGTAGTTGTTCTTGGAGACGAGTTATACACTCTTCTGCTTCTTTTAACTGCTTTCTCATCTTTCTGTTTGACACAAAGAGTTCATTATCGACTCGTTAACATTACATTCAAATACTAGGCACTTTGTTTCAACGAAAGTCAAATGCGCTGCCTGGGATACTAGTCGGAAATATTTTGAAATTTGGTCATTTTTTCAAATCGAAAATTCTCGATTGGACAGCACAAAAATTTCACATACCTTTTGTGAGTCTTTTTCTCTTTTCTCTTCGACTTATAAGAACTCCAAGCTAGCCCCATTTTAACTATTCACGCTGAACTTTTCAAGCAAAATTAAAGAGCTCTAAAAGAGACGGCTAACAATACTCTCCTCAGTTTGCGAATGAAGTGTTTTGCCTTGTGACATAACAAAAGAAAGGAAAATGCGCGCGCTGTAATAAGCCAATCAGATTCAGTATTCAACTGCCGTCACCCAAGCGCGAGCAAGCGCGAGCAGCACGGTTGAACAGTGAGCATACTTTACTGGGGTATATAAGAAACGAATAACATGGCCGGAAAAAGATACAGTTAGACGGTTCCATAGCAATTGATACAAATGCGTGATCATATCGTAACACAGCCACTTCATTTTCTCTGAAGCAGTGTCAAGATGATCCATACGTTTTTGTTTCTATTTATGTGATGAAAAAAAGTTTTAGAAAATAAATCTTATGTGCCCAAATAGCTAGCAAATTAGTTCTATATAATCTATTCAAAAAGGCATTTGCAACATGGCAGCATGCATTTCTTCAGTTCCACTCACATAATATAGGAGCACTGAAGACGCGGGTTTCTGAGCACTAAAGGGCTGTTGTGATGTTCGATCATAACTCCAAACTTGCGTACCATGTTCACGAGCATCATCATCGTATGGATTTTGAAAACGTTGAAGTCGTCGGACATGAGACACATTACCATCAGCGGCTTTTTTCTGGAGGCTTGAATGTCTGTAAAAGACCCGAACGCTGGGAATGATCACATGGTCATCCCAGAAGTCTACTTAACAAATTGACGTCAGTTTTTTATGCGTCTGTCCTGTTATTGATCATGAATTTCGTCATCACATTGTCAAAGTAGCTGTGGATCCACGAGGCGATAGCCGAGTGGATCCGCAGACTACTTTGACAATGTTATGACGAAATTCATTATCAATAACAGGACAGACGCATTAAAAACTGACATCAATTTGTTTTTTACGATAACAAATTGTCGAATTGCCGGCTCTCGCTCGCTGACGCGTCGCATGAATTTGAAATTCATGTGTACGTCCGCATATGGACAATAAAAATTAGCCAATGAGCGCGCGTGAATTTCTGCAGTTATCGTAAAAAAGTGCTTTGCACGCACTTAAATTCTCTCGAGTCACGCGCATACAGCACGCGCAACGTTTCAAGTTAAAAAGTTTTTAAATCGCGCGTAACATCACGCGGTTTCGGAGTTAAAATTTGTGCTTGACACTTACTTTTGATAACGTTAAAAACAACGTTAATAAAACTTCAAAGACGTTTCGACCAAACAACTTCGGCCTTCATCGGTTTTTTAAAGCCAACTGAGTGACGGCTTTCTAAAGGTTCACAGTTCTGTGCGTGCTACGCCAGCAAAAACATAACTAACGACCGCTGCATGCGCGTGATTACGCGAGGGATTTGTAAAAATCTGGGATGTCAATGTGTTCGTTTCCCGCGTTGTTGTCTCTCTGCGAATACCAAGCCTCGAGAAAAAGTCTGTCGTGAAAATTACGAGCCCTGTCCACAATTGTCGCATGGTCGAAGTCTATACTATGGACGAATCGGTTCGCGTGCTGCGCAATTTTGGAATTGCTGTCTCCAACACGAACTGCCCTTTTATGTTCGCTTAACTTTGTTTCCAAGGTTCTGTCAGTCTGTCCATAGTATACGAAATTGCAATCAACGCAGCTGACCTTGTAAACAACACCTCTGCACTGCAAGGCAGAGGGTTTATCCTTTGGTCTTGGGAAACACGTGCGCAGAACACGGAAAGGTTTGTAACCCACTTTAACGCCGTTGTTACGTAGTACTCGCGAAATTCTCTCAGAGACGCCTCTGACGTACGGGAGAACAACAAAAGGTGACGTTGACGATACGCTAGCGCTGGAAGAGCCGTTGGTACTCGTTGAATCGCGGCGGAGGGAGTTGTGGTAGGACTTGCAACTCCGGATAAAACTCAGAGGGTAGTTGTTGTCCCTCAGCACTTTGATGACGTGTCTCCTCTCTCTAGACCGCTCTGCATTTGTGGATCGAATCACTTGGGCCCTGTGGAGGAGTGTATTGACGACTGACCTCTTGTGCTGCGAAGGGTGGTGAGAGTTGTAATCGAGGTACTTATCTGTGTGTGTTGGTTTTCTGTACACACTGACCTGTATGCGACCACGTATTCTGGTTGTTGTTGTGTCTAAAAAGGAGAGCCTATTACCTTGCTCAACCTCCTTGGTGAACTGTATGTTAGGGTTAACGGAATTCAGATGGTCATGGAATTCTTGCACTTAATCCTTCTTAAGGCACGCATGGCTGTCGTCCACGTATCTGTACCACCATCGTGGGGGATGAGTAGCTGTGGAGATTGCTCTTTCGTCTACGTACTCCATCACCAAGTTAGCGATAGTGGCACTCACGGGAGATCCCATGGCGCAGCCGAAAGTTTGCTGGTAATGTTCCTGTTCGTGCGTGAAGAAGCTGTTTTTCAGAACGAACTCTAGCAACTTCATGATGTTTGTTTGCAACTTCATGATGTTTGTTAGAAAGCCGTCACTCAGTTGGCTTAAAAAAATCGATGAAGGCTGAAGTTGTTTTGTCGAAAGGTCTTTGAAGTTTTATTAACGTTGTTTTTAACGTTATCAAAAGTCAGTGTCAAGCACAAATTTTAACTCCGATGTCCATCCCTGACTGCAGTTTTAGTGTTTTCAGTTTAATCAAGCGGTTTTTTCAACTGATGAAGGCTTAAGAGTTAGCCGAAACGTCAGAGACAAAAAAACAACACTTTTACCGACTATGTCATCTCTTGACTACAATTACTCCATTTTTAAACACAGTTCTCCGCCATGTTTGATTATTGTCCACCCGAGCCTCGCTATTGTGACGAATGCTGTAAAGGTCTATAAAAAAAACTTACATAAGGGTATCTTAATGAAATAAATTGCACAGGTTTATGACAATTTTCATAGAGGAGATATCTCAAAATGACTCAGCTGAAAGATCATACATTTTTCCCTTTAGCAAATTACCTGGCAACGTTTCCCGACATTATACCAAATTTAAAAAGACAGCTTTCTCAAACCCTAAGATTTCATCAGTTTTTTTCCACTTTTCTAAATTTAATAAGGCGGACTGGCTGGAAAGGAAAAGTGAGCGAAGCGAACCCGAAGCACTCGGTCCCTACCCCCTACCCACCCAGTCAAGTATTTTTGTACTGGCTTTCCACGATCGACTAAAAATACGAGAAAAGCTAATAGAGAGCTGTGAACAATCTATACAAAGAGCATTTGGTAAACACCGGTCGTCAGTTGTTGATTAAATGGCCGTTGCCAAGAGGTTTTTAATTTTGGTACTTTGGGGAGGGTTTTAGTGGCTGTAGCTCTTGTGGAGAGGTTAAAATAAGAGCCTGGTGAATGTACTGACCCCCCCCCCCCCCCTCCCGGGGGTATCGACATCCGCCGGGACGGAAAATACGGTGGCCATTGTTGGTGGAGGTTGAACTGTGTCGGCTGTTACCATAAATGTAAATGTCGAAACAGGCAAGTCAGCGATAGGCCTGGCGTAGTAGCAATGCAAGATTCTTTACTCGTGGACAGTAAACCCATTCTTGCAGACTTCAGCATGCATGACAGGAGCTGATCATCATCGATCAGGGTAGACCGTGAATGCAATCGAAGATCGTCCTCTCGCTTCGCTCGGAGGCGGTGATCAAGCGAACGATGAAACGAAGAACGACTTGTGGCTGGTCTACCAACAGGGTGCTCTTAAAATTCGACGGGAAAGGACTTTTTTGAAAGTCTACCGGCCACTTATTAGGATGTACGAAAAAAACACGTTACTTAAAAAACATAAGGGACGCTCCTTCAGTCCAGAAAGGAAGGGAGACAAACAGTACAAAGACATTTATCATCACGCAAACTCGTGGCTATTTTTTATTGCTTTTACAATTAAGCGGCTCACTTAACTTTCACCTCAAGCTAGCTAGCCGACCTTGACCAGCTACCACAGACTTTTTTAGGCCTCGATATTTCTTTGGAAAACTAATCCGTCCCAGTCTTCCTCAGAGGAAATCAGAATAAGGATTAAGGTTTGGGCCGAAAATGATTTGCAGGGGTTAAGATTGATTACAAGGCTTAACAATTTTGTCCTAACTGAACTAAGGCACAAAAGGTATCTCAAAGACTTTGATTAGTACGAAGAAAATAATAGTATAGTTTAATCCCTGTGGAAACGTCGCCATGGTCACCAAGTGGGACATTGTTTTAAAAGCTTCCCAAAGGCCTCAAAGAGTAACGAAAAAAAATACCATGGACGGGTCTGCCATTATTTCACTCATGTTCCTCTGAGATCGTATTTAAGGTTTTTTTTAGCTCTATAAAAGCAAAAAGTGATTGAAACAGGCCTAGAATACAGCTAGACATTTTTCTGTCATGCTTTAAGGGCTCTTACATGTAGTTTCATCATTGCGTTTATTTCAACTTAAGAGAGTGTTGCGATACTCTTAAATACTTGTTAATAGCAACACATTCATATCAATGTACCGGTTATAGTGTTGGAAAACCTACGCAACAGAATTGCTAGCCAGTCAAACTGAGAAAAAGATCAAAAGTACATTGAATGTGACTTCCTTTGGGAGTCTCTTTTGTGTCTAAAACAAAACAAAAGCAAATGGATTTGATTGAAAATTGCACAACATCGGCTTTTCAAAGTAATTAATGCCCGCATGGCAGCGTCCTAGTAGAACAGTGCTCGCGCGTGTGTTGACAGCAAAACTGAGAGCGCGTAACGCGAACAGAACCCGCGAAAATGCCTGACGGCAAAGATGGTGAAGCCGTTAAATTGCCCCAAATTGCGGCAAGGGAACGCGGTCCTGGACCCGCTAGATACATGCTGAAAACACTCTCGAAATATGAAAGCCATGACATCGCCAAACATCGCAATCCCGCGTACAGCTTTGGCACAAGACTTAAACCGATACAAGTGTTCAACAGCCCTGGGCCATGCCATCTTCCGACGGAAGGAGTAAATCGCTATGGACTGAACGGCAGCTTCAAGTATTCCATGCTGGGAGATGGAAACCGAGCTAAAATGACGAAATTCATCACTCCCGGTCCAGGTAGGAGAAAATTGTCTGGTAACTTGTGGTTACCAGCTGCATTGAAGTGTAAACATTTAATTTATTGAGCACAGAACATGCTTTTACCATAGGGTCTAAAGCGAACATCATATACAATTTTTGTAAGTTTTAATGCAAATTTTTGTGGAATAAAACTGCTAATTCAACTTTTTGCAAAAACCAGCAGATTACCGGTGTAGGTTTTCTTTTTGTGAATTTGGCTGGAAAGTGTTAATCGATTCACATATTGTTTCTGAGCTCAACATAATTATTCAGAAAGATTATTCATCAAATAAAATCAGTTTGTTTACCGTTAAGGACCGTGGCAGTCATCCGAAGGCTTCGGGAACAGTTAGAACTTCAATTATCGGCACTAAACTCCTGACGTCACATAAAGGAATTTTCCCAGATAACGAACTCTGATCGTTTTCCGCTTAGAGCAATAAATCTGATACCACAGTAAACGTATTGATCATTTTTTTATGATTAAGTTTACTCGGGAGCCCATTACTAGGAGCCTGTAACTCCCATAATAAGCCAATGCAACGGCATTCTTACAGACCAGTCTATTTTTAGATATTTTTTCCGGTGAAATAGCCCAGTTCCAGTCTACATGAGCATGCTTCGGTAAGGATAAAACAATGCGGCCTCTCGTGTCAACATCATGTCGACATGTCAACATTAGTTATTGGTCAACGACATAAAGAGGTTTTCTTGAGTTTTAGCTCTGGTCCAAAGTACATGTTTCTTGCTTATTCAACGCGTAAAGGGAAAGAAGCTGGTATATTAATTAGTGCAAAAGAGAGCTTAGAACGCTAAGGATTGGGAACGAGGTAGTCGCCTTAGGGATCATTAGAACACAAATTATGGGCACTAAACTTGAGACGTCAGATAAAAGAATTTACCCAGATAACGGTCTCTAATCACTGATACTACAGTAAACGTATTAATCTTTTGTTATGATTAAGTTTACTGTAGTTGACAAATAGTAATTTACTGTAAATAGCATAGGGACAGAAACAGGGACTACACTAAATGATATGTCCTCGATATCATGCCTAGCCTAGCCTGCCTTCTACGAAAGCTTTTCTAGAGGTCATACAAAGGAACTTTCCTAAATTACGGTCTCTGATCACTTTTGCCCAAGGACTGCAGCAAACCTATTTATGATTACGTTTACTGTAGTTGACAAACAGTACTTTACTGTAAGTAGGTACGCAAAACAAGGACTCAGCTCTCCTCGATATCATCCCTCACATACTGAGCCACGAAAGCTCTTCCAAGACATTTACGATTCAGTGTAAAAGACAGCTACCGACTGGGAACGAGGGGCAGTTACCAGAAGGCTTCGGGAACAATTAGCACTTCAATTATCGGCACTAAACTCGAGACGTAACACATAGAAATTTTCCCAGATTACGTTCCCTGATTATTTTTCGTTTAGAACAGAAAGTCTGATACTACAGAAAACGTATCAATCATTGTTTTGATTAAGTTTACTGTAAATAGGCGCAAAAACACGGACTCGATATAACCTCACCTATCCTGCTTCATACGCAAGATTTTCCATACATTTACGATTCAGTGTAAACAACCATGCTTTCTTGGTAGGAAAGAGAGCTTAAAGCGTTACTGACTGGGAACGAGCCAGGCACCAGAAGGCTTCGGGAACAATTAGAACTACAATTATCAGCACTTAACTCGACACGTCACACAAATGAATTTTCCCAAATTACGGTCTCTGCAGTAAACCTGGATTAAGTTCACTGTAGTTGGCAAACAGTACTTTACTGTAAATGGGTAAGAAAACTGACACGGACTCCGACATTTGTCCTCGATGTCATGCCGCCTTGCCTGCCTTCTACGAAAGCTCTTCCTTGAGATTTACGATTCAGTGCAAAAGAGAGCTTGAAATGCTACCGACTGGGAACGAGGGGCAGTTTCCTAGAGGCTTCGGGAACAATTAGAACTTCAATTATCGAGACTAAACTCGAAACGTCACACAAAGGAATTTTACGTTCATGATCATTTTTGGTTTGGAACAAAAAATTTGATATTGCAGTAAACGTATTAATCAATTTATATGATCAAGTTTACTGTAAGTGGGGAAGCAAACGCGGACTCAAAATGTCCTCGATATTTTGCCTCGCGTAGCCAGCCTGTTTTTCCAGACTGAGATTTACGGTTTAGTGTAAACCATGGTCTCGTAGTATAGCAGAGAGCTTGAAGTGTTACCGACCGGGAAAGAGCTCCAGTCAACAAGGGCTTCGGAACAATTAGAACTTCAATTTTCAACACTAAACTCGAAATATCATAAAAATTAATTTGGTCCCAAACTCGATCTCTGATCATCTTTGGCTTGTAAAGCAACAATAAATCTGATGCTTCTAAAATAATTTCCCTATTCAGGGCCGTACCTAGGATTTTTTGTCTGCGGGGGCAAACTCCACAAACCTTCACAGGGATCTTCCGTATACAGACAGGGTTTCTAGTCGGACGTTTTGTTCTCACCCCTATTAGTTTTCCTGGCGGGGGCAACTGCCCCCCCCCCCCCCCCTGCCCCCCCGCTATGTACGGCCCTGCTATTGCATTTCGCTGTTGAGATAAAGTCTTTCGTAGTTCTCAATAACATTTAGAATTTCCCGAACTTAAATTATTGGCACTAAACTCGACACGTCGCTGCGTCATGATGAAGGATTTTCCCAGATGACGGTCTCTGATCATTGGCTTAGAGGAACACATCTGATACTACAGTAAACGTATTAATCATTTATTCTGATTAAGTTTACAGGCAGTAGGTGAGAAACAGACATTGATGTTATTATTTTTTAAGATACAAGGTCCTTATGGAGACCAGCCTTAGAGCTGAATGGGCTACCCTGTATAAATAAAGTTTCACTTTACTTTGCATGTAGGTACGCAAAACACGGACTCGATAAGTCCTGGATATCATGCCTCGCCCAGCCTGCCTCCTACGCAGTTTACGAAAGCTTTTCTAGAAAGAGAGATTGAAATGCTGCTGACTGGGAACGAGGGGCACTTCGGGAACCATTAGAACTTCAATTATCGGTACTAAACTAGAAACGTCACTAAATCAAGGAATTTTCCCAGATAACGGTCTCCCATTTTGGTTTAGAGCAATAAAGCTTATACTACAGTAGACGTATTAACCTTTTAATACGTTCACTGTAGTAGTCAGAGAGTAGTTTACTGTAAATAGCATAGGGACACAGGCAGGCACTCGATATGTCCTCGATATCATGCCTAGCCCAGCCTGCCTCCTACGAAAGCTTTTCTAGAGATTGAAGACTCAGTGCAAAAGAAAACTTGAAATCAAGAATGCGACCGACTGGGAACAAGGCAGTCCCCTGAAGGCTTCGGGAGCAATTAGAACTACAATTCGAATCTCAACACGAGACGTCATACAAAGGAACTTTCCTAAATTACGGTCTCAGATCACTTTTGCCCAAAGACTGCAGCAAACCGATTTATGGTACTGTAGTTGACAAGTAGGTACGCAAAACACGCGATATGTCTCCGATATTAAGCCTCGCCTAGCCAGTTTCCTAAATAAACTTTTCCAGATATTTACGATTCACTGCAAAAAAGAACTCGAAGTGCTGCCGACTGGAAACGAAGGGTAATCACCTGAAGGTTTCTGGAACAATTAGAACTACAATTATCGGAACTTAACTCGATCATTTTCGCTAAGGACTGCAGTAAAGTTATTAATCATTTCTGATTATGATTAAGTTTACTGTAGTAGACAAACAGGCCCCGGT
>JAHPZR010035459.1:0-12501 GCA_019787425.1 Platygyra sinensis
TCTATTTCCGGAATACAATCACCAAACTTCCGGTATAAAAAACTGACCAATCAGAACAAGCGACACTATCACTTCCGCTTCGATTCTGTCAATCAACTTGTAGTTAATGTCTGTTCCGCTACGCGATACGGGGAGATAGGGTTTGGCTGAAATGCAAAGGGGACAAGGCACCAGTAGAGTGGCCCCGAAGCGAAGGCGGGGGCCCGACTGAGGGGTCGGTGCTTGGACGGTTGCTATGGAAACCGACGCCAGGCTGACGACCTGTAAGAGAGGAAGGTTCCAAGCAGCGCAAGGGGTGAATGGAGCTGGCGCTTGACACTTTGCATTCCCCTGCGGAAACCGGGCGGATGGGAGGTAAGAGAAAAAGTCAGCAGACAGGAATAACGACTGAATGACTTTAATGAAAGATAAATCGTCAAGACCGCGAAACGGAAACGAAAAAAAACTACCGCGAAGAGGCAAGCCGTGAAGCTGCCTGGTGAAGAGTAACTTTTGAGGTACGCACGTACACGAGATAGGCGTCGCTGGACCAGCGGCCCAGAGTTCTGATCAGCGAGTCCGAGAGGCCAGCGGCGCTCGCGGCAGTGGCAGCGCCGATCCGGAAGCTGTGGCTTGAGAAGTTCCCGTCGACGCCTGCCGCAGCGAGGATAGAGCGGAGACGGTCAGTTACGTGACGGCGTGAGAGGGCGGTGCCATCGGAGAAGACGAACAGAGGGCCGGGGAGATTACCCCGGTGATGGAGGAAGTAGGAGAGACTGGATACCGGACAGAGGAGGCGGTCAGTGCGCGGAAGGTAAAGCTGGACTCCTTTGCGGAAAGGATCGGTCTTGGAGGCCTTTATGGTGAGAAACACAGCAGAAGGATGAAGGTGACAGTCAAAGGCCACGTCGTTGATAGAGAGATGCATTGCGGGGTCGAAGCCGGACGGGGGAGAAGTGAACTCGCTCACGCGCAAAAAAACAAACCAGGCAGTACAGAAGGCCGCCCTAAACATGGCGTGGTCAAAGTCGGCGAGGTTCAAAGACGTACGAATCAGCAACATAAGGTTCTGAGTGACAGGGAGGCGAGGCGGTCGAATGGGGCTCTTCAGCGACTGGGCACGACGGATACCGCGCAGGACGTGCTCTAGGCGTGGGGTGGCAACTAAAGGGTCGCCGTAGCCCAAGTCAATTTGCAGAGAACGAACGGCGTAGGACACAGATGATGCCAAGTGCGCCACGAACATCTCCAACGTGGACTCAGAGACTGGAAAGGGGCAGCCAGAGGAGTGGAGAAGGCTGTGAGCGACGCAGAACTCGATAAAACGGCGTTGTCCCGACAAATAAGACTGGCGAGTGGACGGGGCCAGGCTGACGTGGAGGAACTGGGTCACGCGCTGTTGGAGGACAGCAAGTTCAGACTTTGTAGCAGTGGCTCTGGCAGGGGGGTGGGAACGGGCGAAGCCAGGGGGGCCAACGTACGGAACAGCTGCACCTGCGAACGAGAGAGAGCGTCAGCGATGGAATTGAGTCGCCCAGGAAAGTGGGTGGTGGATACCCAGAAGGAATGACGAGCGACCGCTAGGAACAAGCTGCACAGAAGACCCCCGAGAGCCCCATCAGAACAGAAACGTTTGGAGATGGCGTCTGTGACGCTGCGGTTGTCACAAAGGAACTGGACTCGGAGACCTTGCCACTGATGGCCGCAGACATGGGCAGCGACGACAATGGGATAGAGCTCCTTAAAGGCGATACTCGCCGACAGTTGCTCGGGAAGCCAGCGACCAGCAAACCACAGGCCGTCAAGGTAGGCGCCAAAACCAGTAGCTCCCGCGGCGTCGGTGGACAGCTGGAGGTCTGACAGATGGGACCAGTGAGGAGAAATGAAGAAGCTGGTGCCGTTCCAATCTCGGAGAAAGGATGACCACTAGAGTAAGTCGGCCCTTGCGTCGCGGTTGAGACTGATAAAGCGAGACTGAGAGTGCGTACCGCGAAGGAGATCGGTTAGGCGACGCAGAAAGGGGCGGCCCAGGTAGACCACTTTCGCGGCATGATGGAGGTGGCCAAGGAGGGACTCGAGCTCCTGACTGCGACAGACGCGTTTGTGGGACCAGGACGCGAGGAGACTTTGTAGGGTGGAGAGTTTCTCTGGCGGAAGGCGGGCGATAAAAGGCGAGTATCCAGCTCGATGCCCAGGAAGGAAAGGACTGTACTGGGGCCTTCGATTTTCTCCAGGGCCAGCGGGATCCCCAGGCTGGAGGCGGAGGACCTAATGGAGCCGAGGTTGGCGTGGCATTCCTAGGAGTTGGGTGCACCGGCTGTTAGGTAGTCGTCCAGGTAGTGGAGGAGGTAACGTATGCCGTGTCGATGGTGGAGGATCCATAGCCAGGCTTCGTCGAACTGGTGGAAAATGAAAGGCGCTGGGCGTAAGCCGAAGGGATGGGCCAGGTCGACGTACAGCTGGTTGTCCCAGGACATTCCGAGGAGGTGGCGATCGTGAGGGTGGATGGGGATCAGGCGATAGGCATCGCGGATGTCGACTTTGGCGAGCAGCGTTCCGCGGCCTTCCTGCATTATGAAATCGATGGCGTCGTCCACGCGGGAGTAGGACAAAGGAAAGTCGTTGCTGTCTATGCCGTCATTGACACTACCCCCTGGGGGGAAGGACAAGTCCACAATTAACCGCCATTTCCCGGGACGGCCACGCTTTGGGATGACGCCGAAACGGTTCGTGTGTAGCGGGCTGGCGAGGGGGGAGGAGGTGAATGGGCCGGCGACTCTCCCGAGCGAAACTTCCTTGGCAAGGTACTGCTCGACGACGTCGTGATTCAGGAGGGCGGACTGCATGTTGGTGGTCGTAGCTTAAAGATGAGGCACTCGGGAGGGCTGGAAACCAACGGTAAAGCCGTGCTCAAAGCCAGAGAGGAGATAATCGCGGAAGGAGGGAGATGGGTGATGACTTAGTTCGGAGGCCAGTACTGAGAACTTGATTGGAGAAACGGCGGCTGGAGGTGGTAGCGGTGGTCACGCGGGACGTCTGATGGGAGAGGAACGTGGAATTAAGGGCCAGGGAAGGCAAGGACGGGCGCAGAACAGCTGAAGAAGGCCCGGAGCGAGGAAGTGGCGAAGAACTGGGCGGCAAACTGCAACAAGCCAAAGGTAACGTGAACGGAGAAGAAACAGGAGGAACTCGCGACGACGGTTGGTCAGCGGGCCCGCCCTCGAGGAGGTGAGCGGGAGCGGGAACGGGAGCGGCGGTGGCGGGAGTGGCTGAGGCACGTGATGGAACGGTGAGGCCCGTGACAGAAGGAACACTCGTGGCGGCGCCTGCAGAATGCGAAACCGCTCGTGCAATGACCCCTGTTCCAAGTGCGGCAGATTTCTGCAGCGGAGGGGGAGCCCCCTTGATCGACGAAAGGACTGGCTCGAGAGTGCGGCGGGCTGAAGCACGTTGCTGCTCGCGTAAGGTTGGTGGAAAACTTCCAGGTCAGTGGACCCCCAGTCGAGAGGGACCGGGGAGCACGCGGCTTTCCTCCTGAATCCCCGGTCGTAGCGCAGCCAGACGTCCGCGCTGGGAAAACTTCTGTGGGCGCGGACGATCAGATCCAAGTACTTCAAGAGCTCAACTGAGCGGGAGGGACTAAAGGTCAGGACCACCTGGCAGTATGCGATCCAGCAGTCGATGAAATGATATCCCGAACTTCTCTGCGTGTAGGACACTTGGGGATGACCAGGTGCTGGTGTTCCAACATGAGCTCCCGAGGGAGCTCATTGTCCCGGAGAGAATAGGGGAGAAGTTCGGCGAAGTCTATGTATTCGCCCAGGCGAATTTGCTCAACCAGTTTGGGTGGAATCGGTGGCCGCCCGGGGCCAGCGTCGAATCCTGGACGAGCTGAGCGTGAAGGAGCGATAAACAGCGACGAAGGAGCGATGGGAGACGCCCCCACGGACAGCGGCGCGGCCGAGGAAAACGTGGGTGCGATGACTGAGGGGGTCGGGGTGGTGGAGCCAGCCAGGAAAGCCGACGATGCAAATGGTCCCCCCAGCGCAGCACAAACTGTAGGAATGAACGACGGAAAAGACAGTGACGCACCTGGAAGTGAGGACGGAGATGTGGAAGCGGCAGAATGAGTAGAACTGGCGCCAGCGGGGCTGGAAGAACTGGCAGAGCTCGACGCGAGCGAAAATGGCGTGAATGACGAGCAAGGCGCCGACGAGACGCCTGTCAAAGGCGCCGGCTGCAGGTGCCGAGCAGCTTGTTGGAGGACGGCCAGGTATGTCTGCAGGTTTATCTGAACCGGAGGGCTGTGGGAGGAAGCTGCAGGAAGGCGAGCAAATGAGCTGAGAGCGGATCCAGGCGCGAACGCCGGCATTGTGGCGAACGAGGTCACACAAACAACTTGTGGAGCAGTTGTCCGGATACTCGAGGTTCTGTACTGTTCACTTGAATCATTACTCGGCCTCTTGAAGAGCGTGAAAAGGACGAACCGGGAGCGTAAGAGTGGATTTTCAGCGACAAAAAACAAACAACAACTCGCGAACAACGTACCAGAGCAAACTGCTAAAGGTACGCGTCAGCATGACGACAGCGCGCGAAGGCAGATCTCCACTTACGAGCGAGGCTGTGCTCCCATACATTAACTTCTGTCAATCAAAGATTGACACCAATATTTCTGACTTCCGTGGCCCCCAACTGGCAGAGACATAGCGCGAAAACGGGTAGTTTAAAACAACGCCAAAATATCGCATACCCGCTGGGTGTTTGGGCTAGATGAGATTAGATATATTTAGCCTAATCCTTCTTCTTCTCAAAGAGCAATTTTCGGTAAATTACAATGTAAAGTTCCCCTCGATGCGAAATTCGAAACGCTGTGATTTAAGTTTCATCCCTTGTCACTTTATTAGATCTCCGAGCAGGCTCCGAGCGATTTCCGTAATCTCGGTTCCAGACCTCGCACTAGCAGACCGCGCAATTTACCGCGCGCGGGTATGGCGGCCTCAACACACAACGAGCGTGATTTTTTACTCATATTCTAAACGGATGTGAGGGCTCCCTGTGCTGTGTACGCAAATTGACATGCCACGTCATGCATCGAGCGCGCGCGCTAAGCAGTAAAATGAACAGTGATAGGGCATATGGTCATTGCTATAGCTTTGCTTAGATTTAACGATCTTGGACGTTCGGTGACCCCTACTTTTCTCAGTTTTCAGAAACAGATTTTATTTACAATTATCTCCAGATTGTCCAAAAATTAACAAAAAATCAATGTGGGACTTCACGTCCTGCCATCTTTGAGGCTGCAAGGAGGGTGAAATTATGGTCGCTAAATGCGAACTTTTAAGGAACCTCACCAGTTAACTAAATTCCCTTAATAGGTCCACCAAAACAAAGTTTGGTAGAGAATATTTCACTTCAAAGATCTAATTGCAATATTTTTGGGCTTACAGACACTGTGGCCTTATTCGCTAAAGAAGCCCTATTTTTTCAGATTTAGGGTGCTCTTCCGTGCACGTTCTCTCCAAAACTAAATCGGTAACCCCCACTGATTTTCTTTGCCTTTTAGGCAAAAGTAGATCATTGCCTTTCTGGGTGGTAAGTTTAATAATCATCTGTACGTGGGAAAATTTTGGGCGCGAACGTCCTTTAACCATTTATAGTACCATAAACATCAATCTTTCGCATGACAACAACAACAACAATTTATTGGTATTCCCATATATAGATGGTATTACCTAAAGTAATGACTAACATAACACTAATCATTTTAAACTAAATAAGATTACATGTTTCTCTTATATGCAATGCTTCATTTACAAGGTAACCTAGTTTCTTACAAATGAAAGAATCAGCATTGTTGAACAGGAATGTGGTTTTTTTCAGCATTGTTCAAAAGATTAAATGACGGATATTTAAGTACAATGCCACTTGTTATCTGTTGTCTAATGGTTTTGTAACGATCACATTGAAATAAGAAATGATTTCCGTTCTCAATTTGGTTAGAGCGACAGTGTTGACAAATTCTACACACTGTCGTCCCGATTCGATTCTGAGACTGTGATTGCCTGATCGTAGTTTAGCAACAGCTTGTGTTTGCTTTAGGTTCTTTACTTGTTCTAAATAATTAGATTTGCTTACATCTGTTTTAAATATAGAGTAGAAACATAATTTCTTATTAGAGCGGATTAACTCCAGCCAGGAGCCGCTGCTCCAGTTGATGTCTTTTTAAACTGTTTGAGATGTGATATTTTATTTTTTGTAAATGATATTACCATGAACGCGTCTTGAAGCTGCAATTGATTATATATTAAAGAAAAACAGTGGTAAGAAAATCGATATTCCATTCTTAAATGAAATAGAACAATTAAACGTTAGGAAGAAAGTTTCTGCTGTTTTGAATCAGGGAAAAGGCGCTAGATAAAATGGAATCCAATCACTGGAGATGGAGCCCTCCATCCACTGGCAAGGACACCCCGGTAATGAAGGATGCCTTGGGTGAGCAAAGGAAAGAAACCACGTGACCAAATTCCCGACCTTTCCCGAACCGCTTCATAGGGGTCCCCTGAATCTTAGCCTTTACAGCCTCGCTTTCAACACCTCCCATACTTGCTGTCAAATGATGCCACGCGTCAGAAAGGATAAAGCCAGGTATGATGACGTTCACAGTGATCCCGCGAGGGGCCAGGGCTTGAGCGTAATATCGCACCTGTGAGATAAAATAAGACTGATATCGCACGCGTTTTGATTGGCTGAGCAGCGTGTTTGTATAAGGTTATGCAAACGTTAATATTTGCAATTCCTCTAAAAACCGAACTTCATGTATTCTTCACTTATCTGTCATCCTATAAATTACGTTTAGGTTTCTTTAAATTAGTGCGTAGCTAGCAAAATGTCTCAGTACAGTGAGTATTGACTGAGTTTCCTTATTTAAAAAAAAACTGAGAACGACTACATGTCATGAACGAATTAAAACGCTTATTTTAACAATAGAGCCTTTATAGGAGTCCGACTCAGGGTGTGTTCTCTCGGGATGATCCGGATCAGGATCATCAATCTAAAATCGGATGATAGTGCATCAAACGAAACAGATGAATCATCTACATGTAGATCCTATATAAAAATCACTAATCTGACCATGCAACTTAGATGGAACATTCGACTGATCTCGCATTATTCTGTGTTTTCCATGCAATATGCTACTGCTAAAAGGCCAAATTGGAGAGTTTTATTTTCTCACTTCATAGCTCAAACTAGTTTATCATCGTTGCGTTTTGAACCGGAGGATAGCGCATATTTTGCTGTCGAAGACTGAACCGAGTTTATCGACTTGGTGACGTCACTGGTTGTAGTCATGCCAAAGTCGCTAAATGAAATTCGGGTGATGTTGCAACAAACAATTCAGCTACCACTTTCGTTAATACTCGTGATCACATTTCGCAGCACTTCTTTCGTAATAGTAGATCAGGAGTGAACCTTTCACGTCTTCTGAGGATTTGTCGCTTTTGGTCTTAATTGTTTTTTTGCGGGCTTTTCGCCAATATGGTACCATGAACCGCGCTGACTCTGTCTTTGAAGTCAGATTTTAACATTGCAAACGCAAATATTTGTCATGATTGTTTGCAAGAGTGTAATTCGAAGTTCAAACCAGATGGCGTGATTCGCTGATGTCATTCCATGGTCGCTATTTTTTTATAGGACTGTGGGCTCCAGAAAACCTGAGACTGAAGCGGTTAAAAACACACGATGAGCTCGTTTATATAACAGAGCAACACAGTGCAAGGGTAGTCTGCGACTGGCCAAAATACAATCATGAGGCCCGTACACAGAGATAGATCCCGACTGAGCCAATGTCCATAAATTAAAATTACTCATGACTGAAGTCTCTTCTTAGTTATAGCAAATGATTGAGGAAAGTGCGAGTCGATTTCTCGTGAGTAAGCTAGTGACACGTTACTGACGCCGGGCCCTGAATCATGAAGTGTGTCTATTGAACTTAAGTGAGACCTCAGAGATCATTCAGTTAGCCGATATTAGCAACCAGAATTAGCAGAATACATGAACTCAAGAGGATTGACCTTTCAACTAGGACGCAATTTAAAAATAATGTGATACTAATTAAAAAGCAAAACCAGAGAAAGTTAGCTTACTTCAAACCTACCTTGCTTCTGTTTTCTTATTCTACGTGTAGGGGTCTTCTGTAAAATTTGCACGTAGGTTACTAGTCAAGTTCTCCTAAATATATAATGTTTACTTTAAATATTTTGAATGACTTTTTTAATGTTATGACTGCTTCAAACCAAAGACTACTGACTAAAGAGAGATTCTGGATTTTTAGCATGCCTGATTTAATGTTACTAACCAATAATTCTAAGCCACCTTTGGCTTGGGCAGTTATTGCGTATCCCGGTTTAGGAGTCTGGATGCAGTTGGAGCCGTACGTGGAGATCGCCAAGATAAAACCTTTACCATCCTCCATAATTTTGATTGATCTTTCCACCATTCGAATAAAACACTTGGGATATATGTCTTGAAAATAATCGTAGGTAGAGAAATCGTCAAATTTACCAGAGCCGATGGTTTTCTCGTAACTCGCAGCGGCCTTTTTAGCCGCGTCACTTTCAGCTACGGATGTCACGCCGATGGCGGCGCCCGCGTTATGAACGAGAGCGTTGAGCCTGTTTCCAAAATTCTTGTCCACGCATTCAAAGATCGCATCGACAGCTTCAGGTTGAACTAAATCCCCTTTGACAAGAAACACGGCGATTCTATACTTTTCCTCCAGAGCCTTCTTCGATTTTTCCGCGCGCTCCGTGTTTGAGTTGTAGGTAAGGATCAAATGCGTGTAGCCGTCCCTAGCCAGCTGCTCGGCTGCATCGAATCCCAGACCTCGAGTGCCGCCAGTGATTATGCCGTACATGTCGAGTTCAGATGCCCTTTCTCCAACTCAAGGCTAATATAATAGCGATTGAAAGAAGCGTGAAAATGTCGCAAGTTCTAACAGTCTTATTAAATAGCTAGGCGCTCGGGCATCCGGTTTGGCAGGTCACTAAACCAGTTCAAGATCAAATTGTCGTCACTTGTATTTCACAATTAGTAAATATAAAATTTCCCAAAGGTATTATAAATTCGCGAGCTGCCAGTTATTGGTTTAAAATCGTGTTTCTACTGAGTCAATAGAAATACGACCCGTGAACACGTTTACTTTGATCATTCGAAGTGTCAGTAAAGAGGATTTAGATAAAGTTCTGAACCTCGTCAACTATCCTAGAATAAAAAAATATTAGACAGTCTAAACACTACGATGCCAAGGACCGCAAACGAAAACGCTGTGGTAGGTCTTGGTCACGCGCTTTGCATGCGACATTGGCCAATCTGCAAATATTTGGATTTGAGTTTCATCTGAGGTCAGAACCATCTGCATTTAGTAGGGCTCCGTACCTTGGTCCGTCAAGTTCTCGGAAATAAGATGCAATTTTTTTATACTTTCATAACATAACTAAAGCAAAGCGCGCGCTCTGATTGGTTAATTCAGCGTATCTATTTGCTCGTGCCCTGTATGCTGCTTACGTAATTAATAACTAAAGCAAAGCGCGCGCTTTGTGCTGTAGCTCAATAAATTAAGACTTCTGTTGTTCCAATGTCTCAATGTTATGTTATAAAACAAATGGTAAACGCCATAACGTGCATTATTGAGTTACGGATGAGTCTGTCCTGTTATTGACAATGAATTTAATTTCGTCATAACATTGTCAAAGTAGTCTGCGGATCCACCGCTACCTTTGACAATGTTTTGACGAAATTCATGATCAATAACAGGACAGACGCATGAAAAACTGACGTCAATTTGTTAGTGTAATTATAAAAAAAGTTAAGGATATGAAAAAAGTTCACGTGAAATAGCTCAGAATGACAAACCTGGACAAACCAAAGCAATGTATACGGCCAGCTTAACCAACACCAAGCAGAATTAGCCGTATGACAGTTATTTTTAGTTATCTTCAAAATTAACCTTTGAAAACTGGCAACATAACTAAAGTTCAGGGCCTCAACAGGGCCTCTATTAGCCCGCCCGGCCCACTGCCATCCCCACCCCCGCCCGCTTCGCCCTACATACCGCCGCCCAACACCGAATTAATCACAGAGGTCTGGTACGAGCTGTACAAAAATACCGTATGTCTCGTGGAGCAGCCATACTTACATCAATCCTCCGTTCTTTCCGGTCAATCTCTTTCCCCAAGACGGGAAATACACTTGGTACGACGATAGAGGTGGTTAGACCGCCTCCTGAAGACATGGCAGATGGCGAAACAGAGAAGGCAACCTTTGCTATGAGCTGATTTTGGTTCCCCGAAGCTCAGTTCGGTTGCGCTAATGGCGTCGTGCGAACTGTAGTCGGATATACTGGTGGTACTAAGCCGTTTCCGACTTATACGAGCCTGTAAGTTCAAACTGAATGAAGCAAAGGAAATAACACTGTCCTTTCTTGGGATTGTAATATTGATTTCATGAAGTTTTTCACACGTCTTGCCAGAAAAAAACAAAATATTACGTAATTAATCGACATAATTTAGCTGTCGCAGCCAGAGTTAAACGTTCTAACATTGTTTTATAACTTAAAAGTTATTTTACTTTGCTATTTGAGAAAGCTATATGGAATTAGTGTTGTGAAATATTGTAATTTGGTTTTTAGCATCTGAAGGCCAATGTAAGAATTCTTTATTCTTTCAGTCTTTATTCTGTCATGTGCTGAGTCATGTTGCATAAGCATTCCCATAACGTGACATGAATGCGTGACATGTAAACTTTTGTCTGAGCTGATAAGACCACTTTCATAAATGGCAGCCAATTATAAATTCTTTTGCCAGTATTAAAGTAAGCCTTACTGACCTCATTTTGAAGTGAATAATTGAAAAGAAATTTTACTCTGAAACGAGGTTAGTAAGGCTACATTAAATCAATACAAAATAATTTTAAATTGGCAGCCATTTATGAAAGAGGTCTATAAACAATAACCTTCAGTTGGCATGGAGATACGTTCGGATATTTGTCCTCAGACATTATCTGTTCCGAGAAGCGTACAGTTTTGCGAGAGCATAGCTCAAGGAAGAATGAGCCTCGAGGAACAGATAGTGCCCAAGGACAAATATTCGAGCATATTTTTACACCAAATGGAGGCTATTTTGTTTATTATCCTTCAAATATTTTTGGCAGCACACATGGGTTTTAAAACTGGGGAATTTCCTCGGATATTCCCCAGCTAAAACAACTTCCTTTGTACACTGGGCTTAATTGTTTGTTTTGCTAATTAATCAGCTGTTGATAGGTGTTGTTTTCAGCTGGTAAAACTGTTTGCCTTTCAGTATGTAATCAAAGCACACCTGAGTAGTATACAGCTGGGTGTTGACCTTGGAATGTATTCTTTATCTTTGTTTTATACTTCTCAGCGGGGACCATACAGAAACTGTTCAGCTGGAATATGATCCAAACTGTACAACCTACAGAGATTTGTTGAACATGTTTTGGAAAAACCATGATTCTACAGCACTGCACAAAGCGCAATACATGTCAGCCATTTTCTATCACGACAACCAGCAAAAGAAACTCGCAGAGCAGACACGAGATGAGCATCAAAAGACAATAAAAAGAAAAATAGCAACAAAGATTCTTCCAGCTGATACATTCTATGTTGCAGAACAGTATGTATTTAATGTACTTTATTTTTGTTAAGTCTTTCAGTTACAGAAGTAATCAAGATATATGTAGCCAAATGATCAGTAAGAATGATTTTAGATTGATTGGTTTAAGTGAATTGCTTGCCTGGATCATCGCCTGTTGGCAGTTCTTCCTTCTGCAATTTCCTTTTTTTTTTTACCCAGAATAGCAGGGAGGAGAAGGGGGGAAGGGGGGGGGGCTTCCCTAGATCTGCCACTGATCATTGTGTCGTCATGTTGTCAGAGAAGATACTCGTACACTGTCTCTATAACTCAGGAGTATGAATATTGCCACTAGTAAACAATGTGTAATGCCAGAAAATATCCATACCTCCCCCATCCACCTTCATACATTTCTTTAAATTTTTTGGCCTTAAAGAACCCCCACCCCTCACCCCCAGTAAATTCCAATCCCTTCTGTGGGAGGAGTATGGATATTTTCTGGAACTGCACAATAAGGAAAACCTTCACAAAATTTTTAGAGAGAAGGTGGGGGAGGGGGTTACCTTCGGTGTTCCACATGTAGCGTTCCATGTCTAGGGAGTGAATCAACATTGACTTTGACATGTCTGTACTTCATGCTTTAAAATCTGTCTAGCTTTCTTTGTTGTCAGTATGAAGTATTTGCAATTTTGTAAAAAAAAATTGAAAAAATACAAAGAGTTAATTTTGTGGAGGTTTTTTGTGGTAAGAATTAATGGTGTTATTCAACAACAAACAAGTTTTAAATTGCAATGAAATGATTACTTTGGAACCTGCAAATCTTAAAAAGTACATTGGGGTTCAATAAGTATATGTATGATGAGTGCAAAAG
>JAHPZR010035464.1:5000-12500 GCA_019787425.1 Platygyra sinensis
AAAAACATTCTTTAGGTAGGGTTCAGAGCCATCTTAATTTTTCAATGTTCTGTGTTATTGTTCCCAAAGGTTATGTATACAGAAGTGCTTGCTTCAATAGAGCCATCAGACTTCAGCCACATAGCAGAACAACAGATTGTATCTTGTCTGAAGACCAAGTGGTCAGGAATATGGTTGGAGTGGCAGGGAAAACACATACCATCATTGAACTGATGAAAGCTGGAACCACACATAGAAGACCTCTATCATGAGACCATCTTGCTCAAAGATGTGTAGACCCATCAAGACCTAAAAAAATGTGTGACAGATCCCTTGACTGAAAAAAATACCGAAGGTGTAAATTTTTAAACCAACAAAATATGTCAGACCCTCCTTGTCACATGTACTGCAAGTACAGTGGAACCTCGATTTAACAAACCTCTATTTAACGAAGTCCTCGATATAACAAACGATACTCTACGTCCCGGCCAAAGTTACAGTAAAATTTATGGAATAGAACCTTGATATAACGAACCTCGATATAACGAATTCCTCGATACAACGAACATAATCGGAAGCCCAAACGTAAAATCTACCTCGATATAATGAATTACAATGTCAACACGCGACAGAAGATAAACGCTGAACAGATCAACAGTCAACAAATCCTTAAATCCTTATGGTAAAGAGGCAGCAACCTTTCAGTCAACGGCTTATTATATGTCGTAGACATTGGCACTATAGTATTTCCACAGAAGTCACCTGTGTTACAAATCAATCATTAACTATGACCTCGATATAACGAACATTTTGGTTGTTTTCCCTCAAATTCATTATATCGAGGTTTTCGATATAACAAACCCTCGATTTAACGAACAAATTTGGCCAGTCCCCAGCGACTTCGTTAAATCAAGGTTCCACTGTACCGGTAATCCCCCTGGGTGCACCCTGTCCTGACACTTTGTTTCATTATATAAAAACAAGTGTTGTACTGGAAAATACACCAATTGTAAAATTCATACAAATCCACATTTCAGGACTTGAATGGCATATTTTCCATATCCTCACAGCAAAGATATCGATGATGTCATTTCTTGCTTTTTCACGGTTGTTTACATGTCAAACAGTCAGTTTGTCTTTAAAATAAAAAGAAAATAACTTGGTGGCTTGAAGATTTGGTTTTAATTTTACCATGTTAAAAACAATATTTTACTCACGCGCATTTGTTTGTAAAATTTTGTTTCTACCACAAGTTCTCAAAAATAAAATTCATGTTTGTGCCACCGTGTAATATTCTCTGTATGATTGACTAGGGTTAAGTTCTTATTGATATATATATTTTCTCTGTTAAAGCTAACAAGCGTAATGAAGATAGCTAGTAAACATGTTAATTGTTTTTCATAGTCTCAGTAGTGCCACATAAACTGTTTTTAGTCTTTAGTTTAGGCTGCCTAGTATTGTCAACAAGATGTCTTTAACAATTTTGCCCTTTGGACAACAAGCTACACAGTGAAATATTTTGAGGAACTTGGTCAGCAGACATAGTGTGACGACAGCTTTGCTTTTCATGAAAAGGTGAAAAGCATTGTTTTACTGATTGGTTATCTTAAATTATAGAAAGGTAGCTTAAAAGAAATGTTGTAAAAAGTGTTGTGTTTGGAAGAGATCATGAGGGGTGATTGCTTGAAAATTTATTTTTAATATATTTTCTGTAAATTATTATTTTTATTCATCGATGAAATAATGTAAAATTTAAAATATTGTTTACTATTTATTAACAGGTTTTCTGTCATTTACTAAAAACAAACAAAATGCTGCTTAATACAAAATTTAAATTCAAATGTGCATTCTTGTTTCATTTGATTCCAAAGAAGACACTATTCACAATTTGTTTATGAGCAAGGCCACACCCTGTCAGCTATCATTAACATGCATGATTGTAATAAATAATAATTGAACATACTTTGGAGGAAAATTCTTGTTTGGTAATTTAGCACACGAGTGAAAGTAATAAACATTCTTACAGGATTGGAAGATTCTCTGAGTTCAATTAATGAGTAATGACTATTTAGTATGCAACCTACAATTATGAGACTGGCCAACAGAACATGGCCATGCCCTGGGGGGCTCTCATATAAAAATTATGGGAGTGCTAATTGTACCTTTCAGGGGATAAAAACATAGTTTTAATACCTCTTAGCGTGTTTAGCCTCGAAAGATCCACAGCAGGAGCTTAATTGCAGTACCTTTTGGGGTAATAAGCTGAAAAATTATGTCAGGAGATAAATCATGTGTTGTCTTACATTGTAGCATAATGATACCTCAGGGTTGGAAAACATTTCAAGCCATACCCACAAAACCGATCTTGGTACCTGTGATCTTGGGGAGGGGGGGTTCACTGATGTTTTAAATTGGGTTGGGGCATACACTGATGTTTTTAATTGTGATACATTACTAAGTCAACCTCTGCAAAACAACATGAAATGAGCAATTCAGTATAGTTTAGAAAACCCGAACAACCATAGGTTAATTGTACAACTGACTGCATCCTTTTTCCTCCCTCCACAGAGGTCCTCAGAAACACTCCAAATACCTATTCAATGTGTAATTCCAGAAAATATCCATACGTCCCCCATGGAAGGGATTTTTAGACCACCCCTCTGGAAATTCCAATTAAGCTTCACACATTTCTTTAAAATTTTTGGCCTCACAAAACACCCCACCCCCCAGGAAATTCCAATCCCTTCTGTGGGGGAAGTATGGATATTTTCTGGAATTGCACAATCTGGCATGTTTTCCCAATTTGTAAACCTAGTAAAAGTTGTACATGTTGGTTAGCTAACTTGGCACATTACCACCGTTTTCGTTGATACGCGACTTTCGAAAACAAAACACCCGCAGAAAAGTTTCCAAAATTTCCATCAGTCTTGTGTATTATCGACAGATTGGATCGAAATCCACCAATCACAGCCACTTGTGTGACCTTCAGACCTTCTTTACGTCAGGCTAGGGGGCTGAAGGTCACACTAGTGGCTGTGATTGGTGGATTACGATCCGATCTGTCGATAACATGTATGATTGACGGAAATTTTGGAAACATTTCTGCTGATGTTTTGTTTTCGAAAGTCGCATATCAACGAAAACGGTGGTAATAAAGTTATTTTTAAGAAATAGAAAACATGTACCGTGTTTGTATCGAGTTATACAAACACGAGTGGAAGTTTGGGAGAACGAGAAATGCTGTGGGAACACGAGCCGCAGGCGAGTGTTTCCACAGCTTTTTCAAGTTCTCCCAAACTTTCACGAGTGTTTGTATAACTCGATACAAACACGAAGTACATGTTTTCTATTTCCTTTAGAAAACACCACGACGGGAAAAAGGAAAACAACTTGTTGACTTTGATTATCAAAATGTAAATTCTCTTTGCTCGCGCCATCACTACGTCAACAGCGCGCGCTAGTTCTGTGTCTCCATCGAGTTATACAAACACGATTTTTAACCAATCAGCGCGCGTGCTTTCTTAGAACTGTTTTCTAAATTTATTTAAGTTAGATGGTGGTATAACAATTTTTAGATGAGCTAAAGTTCTTGTTAACTGCACTTAGATATTGATAGACATTATTTAAACTTCTAACAAATTGATTATTAAAAGTGAAAAGGGTACTCGTCTGGCAACATGAAATAAATGCCAGATTTACCATATGAGCAACAAATGTGGCTGTTGATTTTAACATCATTCAACTCATGAATGCTGTCTTTAGCCCCAAAGATATGATTCTGAACATTTCATTTCATTTGAACATTTCATGCTGTTTCTATGAATTGAAGAAGTGCTTTTTGGTCATGGTAGTACACAGAAAAATTCCTTTCACAATGAAGTATTTTTATTACTGCTCATGCAGCAACAATTAGCTACAATTGGTGCATGACCAATGGTTTATCACAATCCAGTGAAAACTTGTAAGCTAGCTTGACATTTTGAACTAGTTGTATGCTAGTAGTATTGTTGAATAATAAAGCTTGTTATTTGATTTATTTTTCTCGTCCTGTTGATTTGCTAGGTGGCAGGCATGCTGCCTTCATGGTTAATGCACTCATCCTCAAATTGAGCAGTCCTCAGACCCATTTCTCGAAAGCCCCGGTGGGAGACTTTTCACGCCCGTAATGCCATTTTTAGTTCATCTGTATTTAAAAACGGAGAAGTGTAGTTGCCTGAAACTTCCTGTATGAAGAGAACCTCTGTTCATATTAAGAATGTGAATAAAACAGCTCTGTAATCAAAAGGTTCCAGACTTTGCTATGACTTCACAGGTCCAAAAAGTTTCCAGACTTTTGAGAAATAGGCCCCAGGACAGACATTTCATTGTGTTCACTCACTCCACTCTCTCCAGTTAAAAAATGGCAGTGTGCCAAAGTAATTGTTGGATTTGGTTCACGTGTTGGCATCCTTATTGCCAACCAGTTCAGACCACACATTTCATTTGAGGTTTAATGGTGCAGTTTGCCACATGCAACTGATTGCATGGGAGTATGTACCTCCCAATGAATCAGCTTGACCTGAATTGGCAGGCAACAAGGCATTTTCCTTTACTAAAGAACTTAAAGATAATTATTACAGTACAAGATTAGTAGAAACAAAAAGCTGTTTAAACTAAGTTAACCTCAAAATTCACATTTTTCAGCTTTTCATTGCAAGAAAGGCACTGACTTTGACTCAAAATCGAATGTTCTTTCCAACATTTTACAAGACTAATACTTCTGAGTTTACACATTAATTAACTAAAATCCTAAACCTCCAGGCCCTGGTTGTTCAAAGGCTGGATAACGGTATCCAGCGGATAAATCGCTATCCAGTGGATAAATGTTAACAAAACAAACCACGTTATCCACTGGATAGCGATTTATCCGCTGGATAGCGTTATCCACCTTTGAACAACCGGGGCCAGGTTGTTTGGGCTTGGGGGGGGGGGGGGGGGGGAGGGGGAGATTACTGTAAACTCAACTTAATGCTCAACTATGCAAGAACTTAAAGAGGTTCGGTCCAGCAGGACACTCCAGAAATATATGGTCCAAAGGATCAGGGGATTTACAGAAAAAATGATCTTTGTTGTCAGATATTTTGAATCTCTCATGTCCTCTTTTTTGGTTGCTAAACTATTGTGACAACACATAAGTCTATACAAGTTTAGCCAGTTAGCAAGCTCACCAAGTCATGCATGAGCCCTCTAATGGCCTATACGGGGAGGCTCCGCCTGAAAGGGGTACTTTTTCCCGGACCTTTTTAAGGCTTCAGGTATATAAAAGGGTAGGGAAATCGGTCATTTAGGTATTTAATTTAGGGCCTTTAATTATAATATTTTGAATATAAGCCCCTTACAGCTGTACAAGGGTATTTATTAAGGACTACTTGAAAATGAGAACAAGACTTCCTAAATTAGGTACGTGAAAGGGATACCTTTCTTCAATAACAGGTATATAAAAGGGGTACCTTTTCTGCCAAAATGGTATATATATGGGTAAGGGGTTGGACCTCGGGGCAGAGCCTCCCTGTATAAAATTTTGTTACGTACCCCCCCCCCCCCCCCCTCCGGGGCATGAGCAGAGAGGAGAGAATCCAAAAGAAAAGAAATCTGGGTGTGTTTCCCAAACAGGAGCCTACTTGCAGGCTGCAAGTAGGTAAAAGTGCAGATCCTAGTGACTTCATGTTTGTAGACAACCAAAAGATGTTAATGAGACCAAAGTTGGATTGTAAATAAAATCATCTTTTTATTGTTCACCATGATATACCTTCCCGTGTCACAACAGGATTATAAATAATTTTATTATCCAACTACACTTCGCAGAGTACAAATAACGCCCAAAACGAGTACAAATATCACGCAGTATTTGTACTCCAGAGGACCGGTTAAAGAGGTTTGCTGCCGTTGACCAATCAGTTAGCTGGATTTCCCGCGCCAATTCTGTTCCACTTTGCATACTTCTGTCACGCAGTCCCTGCAAATAAATAATATCCACGAAATTCGCTCGCACGAATATACCAATTTGGCGCGTTGGATAATGAATCTCTTATTAGACGTTTTGTTGTGTAGTATCGCTGAGAATTTTTACTCGTTGTTTGTATTTTGACTCGCCCTACCGGCTTGCCAAAATACAGCACAACTCATAAAAATACTCAGCGATACTACACAACAAAACGTCTACTAAGATATCTATATTTCACCCTGGTAAGCAGAATACACCATTAATAATTACAATAAATCATCTACCTTGCCAGCCAACCTGGCATTCTCTAGGCTAAAGTGGGCAAAATCCTTGATTCACGAAATAGTAAATTCCAATGAACAAATCTTCACTTTTTAATTCTTCCACAACACTGCTCAACTTTAAAGCAAATGAACATACAGTGTTGCCAAAGACAAATTCTTACCTACAAAATGCATGAAACTGCTTAAAAATTTCAAACTTGTTTTTCCATTGCCCCCACAAACATCCACACAAAAACACCTTTGTCAAACCTTACATTACAAGAATGAGTTTAAGTGTTAAAAAAATACATCAGATGGCAAAAGTTGAAAAGTCTAGCCAATTTAGCCACATGCTTTTTTCATAACCTTTCTTGATCCTTCCAAGCCACCACCATTTCAATTTTTATTACTTTTTTGTTACTACTTACAGTGTACAGCTGACAATTTTTCCAGGACTTTGGCAGCTGGCCACCAAATAAAGGTTGGCTGCTTAATAGGGGGCCTATCAACAGAGATTTTTGGCAGAAAGTGACTTGGCTGTGAAGAGAAACAAATTACTCTATCATACTTATTGCTGGTGTGGTTCCTACCAATATGTCGATCTTGGAAGAAATTGAAACATTGCATGAAGGGACATTTAGATAGTATGGTATGCTTGCTATTCCTATAACAAGAAATGTTTCATCTAAACTGTCAAAATTTAGGTACTCATGTACATGGGTTCCACATTGTGTCACTTGCAGGCTGTTAGTGAAACACATGAAGATCTTATTATCCTTGAGTAGTAGCATTTAGGTTGGTGCAAAATTTCTCCATCATGGCATAACAGCTTGTCCCATGGCAACCATGTTTCAATGCTTAGGGAAACAGTGTGGCACTCCTTAGACTAGTTGAAATCTGACTTGAAAGTGACTTGAACAATCCCTGGAAGGGGGAAGATTTTCCCTATAGTAGAAGTGTCCAACAGGAAAGTCGACTTGAAGCAACACAGTAACTACTAGCGAAATGCAACACTGCCATACATTAACAAGGATGTTGATGAAAAATCAATGTGAACATTTCTTTGTCTTGTCGTTCATCATGAGGTATACTCCATACAAAGAAATGAAAATTCCTGCAAAGTAAAGTCCATAGGCTCCTCTGTGTAGTAATCCATCAGATAGACCTTTTGGTGTAAAGCTATAGACAACAGGCTTCCCTCCAGACTGCAAAAGAAAGGTGCTCTGTCCATCAACACTGAATAACGATTTCAGTTTCAAACTATACTCATCTCAT
>JAHPZR010035464.1:17500-42500 GCA_019787425.1 Platygyra sinensis
CTTTTCTACAATACCTGGATAAATTCGTATGAAGGCGGGTGGGGTTGGGGCCTCGAGAAGGGGTACCTTTTGGGTATAAATGGCGGAAAACAATCTCGTTTCCAGATTAAATGGTATACAAAAAGTTAAGGGTTTGGACCTCGGTGTGGAGTACCCCCCAGACTTGTCATCTCGAGTGGGATTGCCGGAATGATTTAAGGAACGCTATGCCTAAACAGAAATTATTTTACCATGTTATACCCGAGTGTTTGTCCGGCTGCTAGGGAAGTCTTTGCAGTGCCATTCCTCCAGGGTAATCTGATTATGAGATATCAACAGCAGCAATCTTGTAACCGCAGTAACTAGTTAGTTTAGGATCTTTTGTTTCTATTAGTATTTCTTGTTCACAAAGCAACCTCACCCCCGCTTTATTAGAATTAATTCGACAGGCCAAAAATGTTTCTGTGGAAAACGGTTACTTAAGTTTTGGCTTATTTAGAAATTTTGATCCTTTGACACAGAAATAATATAATCAGAATCACAGTATTTTACTACGTGTGGTTAATTTTCACACCAGCACTAGATTGTAAAAATTCATGAATTTAAGGTGTTTAAATGATTATCATAATAATAATGATGATGAAGAATCCATTCGTGCAAGTTTTCACGCACAAAAAAGGGGTATTATATTCCTTTTTAAAAGAATCGACAACTCAGTTGGCCTGTTTTTGCAACATTGAAAGTTCAGTGGTGAATTCCTTAGCGGACCATTTTGCAGGGAAAGCGTCAATTTAAAGTATTAAGGTTTGGTGAGGGGTACACAGTGTTTTTTTAGGGGTATATTGGGTACGTTAATGATAGAGTTGTCTGTTGTTGAGAGGTTTATTGTCTAAACAGACCTCTGTATCTCTGTAAAGATCGCAGGTAAATCGCTGTATAGTGCACAAGCTTTTCAACTTTTCATAGATTTATTTGTTTGTTTAGGTCTTGCATCAAGAAATATGGCTCATGCTGGTAAAGAACCAGGGATACCACAACATGAAGGATGGATAAATACCTGCAAAGCTCGAAAACAAGCTGCCCAAAATAACCCATTCATCTTAGCATTTTTCCTCGCCTTTTCTCCTTTCATTCTGGGCTCACAAGAAGAGGCCCTAAGTAGGGGTATCGAATGATCCCATTTGATTTCACAGTGCTCGCAAAATTTGGCCATCGCTCAAATTGCTCGAAAAATTTAGCCGAGTGCTCGCTTACTCGTGCTCGCAAAATTTTTGGAACGGCTCGCACGCTCGGATTCTCGTTAATGGCAAAACTGGGAAACATTGGTCATTGGTGAAAAATGCAATCGCTATGAATGTTTCTGGAAACATGCTTCTTTAGGTTTTGCCGACCCGCTAAAGAATTCTTCGCGAAATATCAAGGCGCCAACAAAAGGTAGAAAGTAATTTAGACAAAAAAACATCAGGAATATCACTATTACTAATGTCCTGCTTTGCGCTAGTTGTCAGCCGGATTACTTGGCGCAAAACAAATTTCTTTTTAATAAAATCGGGAAAAAAGAGAGATGCCGGCTGGCGGAAAAAATTCAGTGTCCCTGTTATCAAGACAACTTTGATCACTGTTCGCGCTGGCAAAAATAAACGCACGCTCGCATGCTCGCAAAGACCGTTCGATACCCCTCCAAGTACCAGAGAGTATAAACAAGAGAAAGGAGGAGAGATTTTAGGGCGTGACCCCGCTCTTTTCCCGTGCTCACGACCGAAGTTTTCTTCTTCCAACTCTGATAGCGGTTGCCCCACAAAGCTCGCAGAAGGCGCGGTGGGCGTAATAACGAGACACACCTTTTTGTTTGTATATGGTTTATGTCGTTGAGTAAATATTTACCTAAAACAACTGTAGAACAACAACCAGCTTTACCTCGATGAGACGAGCCGCTGTCACTGAAGCAGCCAGGTCGCACCATTTTAGTCCAATTAGCAATTAGATTATGAGCTCGATACTTCCATGCATGCGCGCATAGGAATTAAGGGTTAAAGATGAATTTTCAGTCCGCACTGCGCACTTTTGTTTGTTCGCGTTTCTACTTTGCCTCATGTAAGACATCACAAAATGGAAACCCAACTACTTACATGAAGTAGATTCAGAGTTTCAAAACAACCGCCATAATACAATATGGATGCAAAGCGGTCGAAGTTTAATGCTATCACTTGATGAAACAACCTCGCAGCTGTAAAAATCAATGAAGCTGCTGGAAAAAGAATTTGAAAGGCCTCAGAGACGAGTAGCGCCCTCCGTTTCGCCGACCAAGTGACCAAAAGAAACGGAGGCTCTGGGGACGAGAATGAATGATGTCCAATCTCGTCCCCAGAGCCTCCGTTACCCTTGTCCAGCGGAACGGGAAAACGAAGAGTCGTTCGTTTTCCCGTTCCGCTGGACAAGGGTAACGGAGGCTCCGGGGACGAGATTGGAATGATGTCTGGAAACATTAGGGTACTGAGACTGCGCAGTAAGGAGAGGAAATCATCTTGGACAATTAAATTTATTTTAAGATTTACTAGTTGACTGGTAAATATCAGGAGCTCCTGTAAATATCTAAGTCCTCTCCTGACACGCAAGGAAGCGGCCGCCATTTTGTTAACAACTATACAATGCCAGGCCTACTCACTATCTACAGCAGAGTAGATATTGAGTAGCTTAGCTCATAAGAGCACGGCATTTTTGATAGAAAGAGTGGATTAGCCTGCCTAGCTGCGTAGCAGGCGCATAATCGGGGAAAAGGACAGGGAGAGGGAGCGCGCTCTTTTTCCCGCTTTTCTCAACTCCCTCCCATTCCCTTAACCCTTCCCCTCCCTCTACGTCCGCTACGCAGGCTAGAGTGGATTAAGACTAATGGGTAACAGTCATTACTGTACTATCACAACGAGACCACACTCATCTGAAAATTGAGCGAAATTCCCAAAAGGAAAACGCCATTCTTCTTTACTTTGAAAAGCCTTTCAAATAAGCAGCAATTGTTTTTTTTTACTTTATAGGCACTTTAAAGCGAAAGGAAAACAAACAAATGTACAAAGGGCTACACTGCACAGAAGGGTAGGTACGCTAATTTGGAAAGTATCCAGACGGATTGTAAGACGCATATAACTACACTTCTGTTGTCCCTTCCGCCACAAAAACCTTGCAGTTCTGGTACTTTTGTAAGGATTGCGAAAAGTTAGGAGATAAGGCCAACATGGTTTAAAAAATCAAGTTAGTATATTTACTTACACAAATTATGATATCACGGATATACCACTCAGGCAACAACATATGTCAAGCAAATCGCCGCGAAAACATGAACTGGTGGCAGGAACAAGAAAAACCACGTTCCAGCTCTTTAACAAAGACCACGTGCGCGCGTTTTCGGTGAATGGGTCAACTGGGGCGAGTAGTTTTATTGTTTTTTTTGGACACTTCATCGCGCGCGCGTTTGTTCTACCACCGAGACTAGAGAACAATAGAACTATTAAGTAATATTTCAAAAAACGAGTGCGAGGGTTTCATCAGGTTTCCAAACGCGAGAAACATTTGAAACCACGAGGCCGCAGGCCGAGTGGTTTTATTGTTTTCGAGCGTTTGGAAGCCCGATGGAACCCGAAGCACGAGTTTTTGAAATTACTTCTCCAACAAAGAAAATTAGTTTAAATTATCATTTGAATAAGATTCCCAATTCAACTATTATATTTGAGACGTGAAATGTGCATGATCCTCAAAACAATGTGCACGATGTGCATGATCCTATCACTCCTTAAGGCGGCGAAATACGGGATACAAAAACCCTCAACTTGTCGCGCAACATTGTTGCGTTGCAAGTTTTCGTCGATGTTTCCCGTTTTTCACCTTGCGTGCTCAACTTGATCCGCAACAAAAACATTTGTTGCGGGTTGAAGAAAGTTGTTGCGAAAAGTAGAGCGCGGGGCTACTTTGAGCAACAAATTTTGGCTTTGTTGCTCGTTTTTCATCAAACTCACAACTTGTCGCGCAACAAATCTGCTCGTGCCCTAGCAAATCAACCAATCAGCGCGCAGCATTTCTTCAACCCGCAACAAATGTTTTTGTTGCGGTTCAAGTTGATCACGCAAGGTGAAAAACGGGAAACATCGACGAAAACTTGCAACGCAACAATGTTGCGCGACAAGTTGAGGGTTTTTGTATCTCGTATTTCGCCGCCTTTATTGCTGCGCTGTGACAATTTTTGAATATTCATCAACTGATGTCAAGTTGTTACCCAGCTGTTTGTCAGTTCCGAGCGAACACGTTGCTTCACAGAGCAAATGGCAGAGTGCAGATTTAGACCTCCTAAAACTAGCGAAGAAGAGTTGGTTGGGTAAGAGCTGCATGAATAATTTATGAGTTTGAGAAATCAGTTTCGCAAATTACCAGAAGAAAATGCCGAGTGTCTAATTGTAAGATTATATAGAGCACAATTCTGATACGTTGAATGAATCCTCCACTTTAAAGAACGGAACTTTTAAAACTGACCAATGTCCAGTATTCAGAGATTTCATAGTCTGCTTGCAGCCGGTTTTTTCTCTAAGGGTCACTTAGACGCCCGGGCTTAGACGAGTGTTTAGTCATCGCGAACGCAAAGAGCGATATGGCAGTATGGCCGAGTAGGGAAGAAGGCGAGACTACTCGTGCGTGCCGCGCCCATGTCTCGTCCCATTCTCCTTAAGCCAAATAGTCTCTCCTCATAATCCCTGCTGAAATTTCGAGAGAAAAACAGACTGCCAGCAGTCTAGAGATTTCATTTCACAATGACCATAACTTGTAATTACATTAGAGTAAACTGGGCCGGGTTGTTCTAAAGCCGGTTAACATGAACCCATGATTAAACATTAACTGAAGCATTATTTTTTCTTGTTTAAAAATGTTTATCACCTCCAACGTTTGGTGTAGTTTGAGATTGCTACAGCTCAAAACTGAGGGGCAAAAAATATAAACATATTACCTAACCAAAAAGTTACAAAACTGAAATCAAAATTCTCGCTAACCCTGGGTTAGCATAATCGAGGTTTGAACTACCCGGTCAGTGTGTACTCAAGGGCTAAATGACCTTTAACTTCTTTGAAGATCTTTAGTAAGTTCACTTGATTTTAGTGTCACGCATGTCACGCATAGTCTTAGACAGACCCACCCATCAAACACCCTCCCCCCCTTTCCATCACTAATAACCGTTTCATGAAATTCTGCAAATCTGATATAAAACCATTTCAATAAAGTCTGCAAATCAGTTAAAAGATTAAATTTTAAGATGGCTGACACAGTTTAAACGTTCTTCTCACTGTTTCTTTTTTTTAGTGACTGGGGAAATCGATTTCTACGGGATCACAGCTATCGATTGTCGAGGCCATAAAGTGTTATTAGCTGGTAGAATGCATCCGTCGCCTACAAGCTCCACGGACGGGCAGAATTTGTCGTCACCAAATAGTCCGATTTTTTTTATTTATACAAGGAACGACTGCAGTTCTGGCAGAGATATCGCTCCTTGTCAGTGTAAACTTGTTGCGAGGCTCACATTTGCCCTTCCTCTTCGCTATCTCTGCCGCCAGAGTGACTTTTCCTCTCCAACTAGGGGAACTTCGCGTAAAAAAACTCCATTTCTGCCGCTCTCCCGAGACCGGTCCACATTCCTCCCCGTGGGCTCTTTTTTCTGAGCAGCGGCTGGTAATAGAGCTAAACTTCACGCTTCCGAGACAATAACATCCGGGGGAATTTCATATCCCTCAGGAAAAGAAGTTGATTAAATCAGGACTTAATTCACCACAACTGTTTGCAAATATTCCTTTCCTGAGTTGTAACATGGTCATGGCTCACAATTCTACCCTTTAGAGCGCAGCGTTTACAATAGGTTCATAAACTTGTGTACGTGGGGAAATAATTGTTTAATATATTTACCTCCTTCCGGCTGATAAGGTACAAACATTTCAGTTCTAAATATTGAAAGAGCAAAGCAAGATCCCAAGCAATTTGAGCCCGAAGTATTGAATGCCGTTTTTGTGTGACGCGGTTCAACTTTACAAAAAACGTATGTCATAAGCGTTTTTGCCAGCCACAAATTTTGCAGATTTTACATCCAATTCTGAATCTGATTCTACCAGGAAAAAATTGTATTCTTAACTTCTTACGATAATACTAGTAGTTGGCGTGAAAGAATTCCAAAAAGTAGGGTTTTTTTAAATATTAGGGAGTTTTAGCAATGAAAACGGCGAACTTGTTTTTATATTTTACCTTTGAATGTCGCAGTTGTGTAAATCTGTTCAGTAGGCCTATCGGTCTAAAAACTTGCTCAGGCTAAACATGCACCGACAACGTTTAATTCGAAAAGAACATACGAAAAATTAGCCATTGCGGTTCGCTTTCTCCAAAATACGCCTATAGCAAACGCCGAATCTGAGTCGAATTTAATTCGTCGAACCTATTTATTTTGAAATAGGCGCATGAATGGTGCGACGTTTGCTGCAATTAAATTCGACTCAAATTAATTGGTTCGACTCTAGCATCGGTTCGACTTGCCAAGTCGGATAATGCGACAGTGGTTCGGCGTTTCAGCAAACGCCGCTCTACACACGGGCTGAACTCTATTCATAAATCATGCAAATTACAAAATAATTGATTTAATGTGATGGACTGGGCAAATGTCACAAAAATACATACTCCCCCCATCTGTCAAACGCTAATTCCCCCCTGACGAGCATGCGCTGTACAAAGATAATTTCGCGACCGGGAATGGCGAACTATAGAAAGTCATTGCTGACATGAGGACCGCTGCTCAAGACTGCCATGACTGCTGCTCCATTGTTCTTGGCTAACAAAAGCACGGTCAAACATGCCAATTGGTCCAAAAGCTGTCGTCTCTGATAGACTGTTATCAGAGCTCTGCGTAACACGAGTCTTCTCTTTCTAGTTTTCACAATTAACTGTACGAGCACTGTATTTCGGCATATTTTGCTAACAAGTCCTAGCAGTAACTAGCCGCGCATCGAGTGATTAACAAAAGGTTTAATGAGCAAAACAATAGCTGAGAACGTGCGTTAAAAATCTTTGTATTTCTTTGCCGTCCTCTGCAAAACAACAACGTGAAATGACCAAGTTCTGCGTCGTCTACGGAACGAGATCTAGACATCACGGCTCTCGCTTGTAAAATATAAATTCATTTTTCATTTTTTCGTGGTTGCTTAAGGTTATTCCTCACAATTGCACTGCGCATCCTTTCTGCGCATAATTTATGGCGTCATTTAGCGCGCTCTCGTGCACGTGCACGCTGAAAACATGGCGGATTTGCCTTGATATTGAGCTCTTTCAGTTGAAAAATGGCTATAGCTCATCAACGAGCATGGGCACCCCAATTTTTTTTTCCAGTCATTGTAATCAACTTATCATAAACTTTGCTTGAGGAAAGACTGATCTGATTTCTATTGCTGAAAATTGAATAAATAGCGAAAATAGCAAGTAAACTGTGGTCTTTTCTATTTTGCCCTATGGTAACCATGTCAAGAAATTTGGTTGAAATTTTAATCAAGGATTCAGCTTTCTGTCTAAATCAAACTTAAAAAGTTTATTTGTGTCCGATACAATGCATTGACTCCAGTTTAATGCGTGTTCTCATGAGTCTCGGTCACAAAAGTTTACAATTATTACTGGGAATGCGTTCTTGTAATAAGCGTTAAATAATGCCAAAATGGGTCACATTTTCAATGCCCTAGTGCTCCTTAATGAGTATGGGCACCCCCCTTTTTTATTTCAAAATTGAAGTTCTCATACGATAAATATTCAGTGGGCAAAGTTTGAACGACAATCTATTGTCAGTTTTATTTCAGGGGAATTACCTTAAGCTCCCTGACAACACGGGGACACGTGCAACTTGTGAAATAGGATCGACGGAGGTTCGACGTTTGCTACCACGCTGAAATGAAGTCGACTCTTTGTCACACCTATTTTAAATTTCTTCGACGCGACTTGGATTCGACGTTTGCCCTAGGCCTTAGTCATTTCACGTTGTTAATTTGTACAGGACGGCAAAGAAATGTACGAAGATTTAAAACACACGTGCACAGCTATTGTTCTGCTCATTTAACCTTTTGTTTGGTGACGCTCTAGTTGCCGTCACCGTCTTGGTTTGCTAAAACTCCCTATTACTTGGACTAGAGTTAAACGCAAAAGGAGTGTGATTATTAGCTACTTTATTAGCGACGTTTTGAAGAGCGTGGAAATGACAACGGTCGATCGATAATAAAGGAAAACGAATAAACGAATCATAGTGAGGTAAGGAAAGTATTGGTCGAGTATATTTTTGGTTTGGTGTCATGTAGCTTTCAGGAAACGTGCAAAACTTTACAGCTTGAAACAAATGTTCTGTAACGCGTTCCTCTCAAACAACAACGGCAAAGACCATATAAGATTACTGCACTGAATGTCTGCGAGAACCAGCAGACAGTACAAAGATAACAGATCTTAAATCTAACCTTCAAAGAGAGAGAATTCATCAAAACAGGCTGACTGTCAAGATAAGATATTATAAATTTTGTCCAACATTTCGTCAGGTACAGCCTGATTGGTTTTTACTAGGTTTAGTTTCTTTCAGTCACCCAAGTGGGCTAAGGAATCAGAGACAAATATACCTTACCATGGAAGGTACCATAACTTTGGGTGATCATTTACAACTACCACTAAATCTCCAGTGCTTAGCAAAAATTTCGCACTGACTTCGCAAGTGTACAGGTCTTACAGCTATCGTTAAAATTCTCAAATTTGTAAAGATGTAATTCGGGTCAATCTTCTCCATCCTTAACCATCTTTGTTCCTTTATGGTTTATTAATATCCCTTTGGTGTTTGCCCATCTTAGTAAACTACTGTTTTCGGTTTTCTTTCAATTTAAGGTCATTCCACTGAAATAGAACCTACACTGAGATTTTTCTCAAACTTTGCCAACTGATTGTTTATATTATATGAACTCAAATTTGGAAATAAAAATGAGGGGTCCCCATGTTCGTTTAGGAGCAACAGCACCTTGTTTATACCATATAAATCCTTATAATAGCACCATGATTATAGTCACGATTGCTTGCTAAATTCACGTTTCCGACAATCGTTTTTTGCTCAACACTGAGAATTGGCTCATATTTATTTTACATAGAGAAATTTACTACTCAGTTCAAAACAACAGAAAAAAATGATAAGTCACCGTAGTCGTTTTTGAGAAAATGACGATTTACCTCTTTGGCGAGGTCCAGCCGTAAAGAAAGAACCGCCATTTTTTTATGCGCGCGCGGCCGCGCGCTAATCTCGCGTAAAATTAGGAATGCGCAATGCAATACTGGGGAATGAACCTTAAAGGTAATTCTATACCTCAAAATACCACGATAACTGAGCTCCTTCAAGTCCTCTTTCATGTCGCTCAGCTTACAACTGGCTTTGTTGAAACATGTGTACACTCCATAGGGCATGCCGAATGCTTTCCTTCAGCGCTTGCTTGTACAGTCCCAAACCACGAAGCACGGATGCTGGATTGCAGAAAGGTCAAGTGTTGAAGATCAAAGGTTCCTTGGGCTGTCTCGTGAGTTATAGTTCGTATCTTATTCTAAGAAACTGTTCTGCGGCGCCAGGCGTACAATATCGCTTAGAATGTGTTTTTTCTTGTTGATAAAATATTCTTACTGCTAGACTACGGATTATCGATCGAAGGGCAAATTTTTGCGACGAATTGGAAACGTGAAACCTACGGACTGCGTAAACAAAGGAACAATGACCATTCGAAACTAGAGTCGAATTGATTTCTGCGAGAGGATTTTTTTTCATTTTACATTACCTTGCACAAATTCTAGAGTGGCCCAAGCCAAAAAATGTAATGAGCGAAACGGCCAATGACAAGTCTGTAAGAGTTGGGCAATCTGACCGTTATTTGTACCCAATTTCTAGAAATATTCAAAGTCAATAGCAACATTGCTATAAAGTTTAGTATTTACCGATTTTTTTGATGCACGTCTCACCAATATATTTTTTAAGCTCTTGACCTCTATTTATTGAGGGCTGTGGTCTTCGTTCAATGTTGTCTGGCAGTTTCTAATTTCTATAGCTTTGACTGATTTCCGAAACCACTGGACGTTAGGTAGTTTCTGCTGGGCTTGCCACTGGCGGCATTACCCAGGATTAAATCAATTCCCAGGCCTCTTTATTGAGATTTTCATTACAATAAAACCAAAACTTGCGTTTCATTTTTTCATTCCTTTCAAACTGTTTTCTATCCCGAAAAATAAGGAATCAATCTGGCATAAAAGCAGCACACTCCACAAATTTTTAACCAGGGATAAGTGCACTTTTGAACTACATGAAAAATTGGTACATCGATTTAAAGCAACGCACTGACGAAGTTCCTACCCTTAATGAGTGCATAAAGCTGATACACTCTACTAGAAGCAAACACAACGTGACAATTCAGCTCAATATATTTTTATTTCCAAGAAATTCTAGTATAAAGTTACCTCTCCCTCCCTCACCTGCCCCTTCCTGTCCTTGAAACTATTTTCGCACAGAGATAACCTTTTTCAATCTGTTCCCGTCGTGTTGGCGACTTTGTAGCTTGTTTCTATGAAGCTTGTATTACAAATGTGCCAGCAATACAAGCATATCAAATTTAGCGAGATGCAAAGTTTCTTTAGGTAGAAATTCCTGACTTTACTATCGACTTCGAAATCATTGGGTAAATCTGACACCATTTTTAGGTTTAAAATTGACGTTTCGAGTGTTAGTCCTCACGGTAAAAAAGACGAAATAGATTTTGTGGGCTTATCCATAAATACACTAAGTATACTAAGTCAGGGCAAATGCAGATATTCCCCATAGTTGAGCAATAAAGGTGAAAAAATTGACCCGAAAAGGATACTCATTTTAAGTTGCTTTACTGCAAAGCCACTTAAACACAAGCTCCGAGATGCTAAAAAAGCTCACAAAAGAGAATTGTTTCAAATTATTTCCACACCTTTTCTGCTAAAAGATAAAAAGTTAGTAATTCATTAAATTAATGCTTAATTCTCTAAAAAGTGACGTACAAAGAACCATCTGAAAGCTGCACTATAGCCAAGATCTGTGATATCATAATTACTAGAAGTTCTTGCATCGCTTGAAATTATTTGATGTGATGTCATCGCTAATCGAATAACTGACTTGGTCAAACAGACATCTATTTTTCCGAATCGAAAACACGGCATTCAAGTTTGCCAATATCACTGGTACTGCTCTTCAGAAATTAAGGTAAATAATTTAAACACTGGGTAAGTGCATTGAAAGCAATAAACAGTTACATGTTAGACTCTAAATGATTCTAAACGAGTCATTAACCCTTTAACGGTCGAGAAATTCATCCTAGAAAGATGGTATGAAACATGATCTTCAGATCGTTAACTTATTCAAAACTTAACTACCAAAAGGCAAAGTTTTCTGTGATAACATCTAAATCGTTTAACACATAACCATAAATGAATAGTTGAGATATGTTAGTACATAGTGATCTGAATGAAGTTTATATATAGCGCCACTTATTTTATACCAGACTTCATATTACTATGTAGGTTGCTAAGTGTAAATTATTTACCAAGGCAACTATAAATTTCACTATGAATAATAAAAGAAACTCTTTATCGATGTCTGTTACAGACAAACGTTCTTACGTCTATATAATAGACAACACTTCTCAAGGAATATTTCATCGAATTGTTCAATGTATCAAAAAATAGGAACACCATTATACAGTGTATAAGTTATAAAAATATGTCTTTTCATAAAAATCCCTCGAAAACACTCATAGTCCTTAAACTAAGCAAGATTTCCCAAGAAAATAGTTTCCAAGAATAGGTTATTATTAATTATATGAGGTTAAGCTTTCGTTTATAGAAACTACCCAGCCTTATAGAGAGAAGCAGTGATCTCACATATGAAAAATAATGCGAAGGAGAAGCAAGTTGGTTGCAATTTAAGGAATCAAAGAAGCGCACTGAGTCTTGAAACGCAGCTCCTACACAAAAAAGTTAACAGAATATTCTCTCCTGTTAAACATTTCTGATATGGAACTAATGTAAATTTCATTTCGTCTGAAGCAACAGATGGTACCGAAAATACTATTTCGAATACTTCGTCATCTCCAGAGGAATAGCGTTGATATTATATCAACTGTACCATCAGTTGAAAAAATGCCATTATGTACCTCAAAAAATACAAAAAACTACATGGAAAACAGTTGCTTTAAAGAGCATTTTAACTATTTTTAGTAATTTATAATATCAAAATATTTGTTACAGGGTTAACTAATGAAAATTGTAAAACAGATATATCAATAGTCTATATAAATATTTTGGTTCAAATAAATAATGTAAAATATACAAAGGTAGAAATCTCAGGGTATATGTAAGTATGAATATGAGTGCAAGTATCTTTATGGGGCACATGTACTCAAAGTGCCCATTTCTTAAATATTCTATATAAAAATTTTGATGCAAATAAATATTATAAAATATATCAAGGTAGTAATCTTCAAGTTATGAATGAGTATGGATATGTATAAATGAATGTTTATGGAGCGAATGGTATCATTGAGAGTGCCCATACCCTGAACTAAACCAAACGCTATGGTAAACTATTTTTCCCAACCCTTATAAATTAGATTGATTGAAGAAATTACAAATTCATTCAATAATTTAAATACGAACAAAACAGTATAAAAAAAAATAATATGGTTAACGCCAGTTTTGGCTTCATTGCCAAAGGAAATGAAACAAAAAATTTTAACCTTGAATGAAAGTAAACAACCACTACTATACATTTCAATGCCCCTGGAAAGAATAGTTTCTCGTGCTCAGTTAAGAGGTCCCAGTATAAAAGATTTACTAATTATACATGTAAGAAGATCATGTTCCTTCTTTTTAAGAAGAGAAGTGAATCTCATAGGTAGCTATGATCAAAAATTGTAAACTGTTAGAACTATAAAAACGTAATATCCTAGAAAACAAAGCTATGTTTTGAATTTGTTTTACGCAGCAAACAATACATTCGGGTAACACCGACAGGCCAACATAAGACTGAGTTTTCTAGGATACCGTCAAGGCTGCAAAAGAAATGCAATAAGTGCTGAAGAACTGTATTAACACCAAAAATCGTTTCAAGAGTAATCTTAATTCTAATAAAAACGAACCACCCAAGCCATGAGCATAAGCCAGTTAAGCCACTGCCACTGCCACTACTAGAGTTTTCATGAACTACTTGATACTGCTTTTTAAAATTCAATGATAAAAACTTCATCATGTTTTCTCATTGAGCCATTACTTTTAAATACACTTAAGATGATATATTTCATCCTCAGATTAGAGTATGATAGGTTGAAATAAATTCAGATATTTGACATCTTTTGACCATGAAAATGAATTTCAGTGGCCAAATGATGTTTAACAAGAAACAAAACTAATAAAAGTGATAAAATAACTACCCGGCAAAAAAAACAATATCTCAACGACATTGGTCAATGTTTTTGGCCATACCCTGCAAATGAATGGCTACAAAGCCATTAAATAATAACCAACTACATGCGACAGCCAAAGCATTGATTCATTTCTTAAAACCATTAAATAATTAAACCATGTTGGCCTTTTTTTAGGGTAAGAACGGTAAGAGTAAGAAGGTTTATGCCTTAATTATCATTCAGTAATCTTAAAGTTACAATAATGTTACCCGCTGATGACACCATAGACTGTTTATCAGTGAAAGAATGCCACACCAAATCAAAGTTGAAAAAGCCCTTGTATTTTTGGCCATAAACCTTCCTTGTTTTCTTTAATCTAATCCTTTTTTTTTATCTTACTACAAACTTTAAGATAAATTTTTTTCACAAGCAGCCTTGACAGAAGATATGGACCGCACTACAATTACTTATCAAATACTTGTAAAAACCTGTTTCTGTGTACATGGTCCATGTTGTACAGTCCTTGAAGTGAACCAGTCCCATTTCCTACTTCATGCTTTTCACGTGAAGTGTCCAGTTCTCACATTCCATGGAACCATGAGATTAGCATCGCATGTTTGAAGGACATCCCTCGGTATTTCACTTAGTTTTCAGACATGCTTTCTTAAGTAAACGTTGTTGGAACCTGGCTACGTACATGTATGTAACTTGAAAAAAAGCTGTTCCGTCAGTGCAAGCGTGGCTTAATATACGAAACTTACTTTACAGAAACGTTCAGTGGTACATACAAGATTAACACAGCACAATACAGTACAACAGAACACAGCATAAAACCTGGCTATTCAAGTCATTCATTTCCACACGTTACAAGGCTGTGTGAATAGCAATCCTTCTTGCCTACATACATCAGAGCACCAAAACTTCAGAATTTTCAAAACTGCCTCATCAGAGGAGAAGCAATCAATATTACACCAAACTGTACATTAAACTGTGACTGGAAGCTTTGTTTGTCATGTTTTGCCATTAGAGAAAGAAAGTTATTATTATCCATTCATATCTTTAGTCCAAAAGGTTATGAGTAAGAGATGAAATATGTAAGACTGTTTTGGTTGCATAATCACTACTTGTGTGCTAAGACTAACTGAAGCTCCGCTATTCTCAAGCTCCATTCAGTTTGCCCATTGGAGAACCATTTGGTGAGAGTACAATGCTAATATACAAGCCTTAACAAAATGTCCAAGTCAACTTTTGTAACTAAAATTCAGGTGCAGTTTACAGGTGTTAACTTACACTTCCCGTAAGCAGACACACAGTTAAGTTTTCAATCACACACTACACTATTCCTTAAACCATTAATAAACTGACACCTCTCCCAACAGGACGCTTTTTGAAGTCTAAAGGTGTCACTTACAGGATTCAAATATGTTTATAGAGCATTTTCCAGTGACTCCTGTTAAGCTAAAGTGGTCATGTCGCCAACCACAGCCAATAGGAACCTTTGGAATTGAACAATAGTCTTGCTTAGTTTTAGTCGACCAAAACATAACAGCTTCTGTGCTCTGATTGGTTAGCATTTATAATCAGTTAATCGCAGCAGTCATTAAGCACTAAATAAAGCAGGTCTTCAAAGTCAAGTGAAAAGTGCTCTATAAATTGTCTTCAGAAACAAGGAACTTGAGAACTTTGTTAATTGATTGATTAATTCCAAATTCAAATTTCCTTTGACACAGCTCTACTGTACCTGAATCCCGCATAAAATTCCTCCTCAGTATCAAAACACATTTACTTATGGCCTAACTAGCCCTACAGAAGGATAACATGTAGTCCATAACTAAATGTGTTTTGATGCTGAGGAGGAATTTTATGGTGGTTTTGAAATCTGAATTCTTAAATAGTTCTGGAAAAAAACTGGAGATTACAATGTAACTTGTAACATTTTATCACATAGCTAGCCACTCATATCACCAGTCTACTTCAGAGAGAAACTCAGCAATTCATATTTTCAACACATGGTACAATTGTTTCTGGCACATCATTATCTTACTTTTTTAACAAAACAGTGATCATTTAGCACAGACAAATGTACCTTGTGCCCAGAAATCTTAGGTGTTAAGCCTACTAGCTTTCAAATCTCTTTACGGTGGCCAATTCACATTATCAACTCAGTTGATAAAACCAAATTATCCTACTAGAAAGAGTAACTGACCAAGCTGGATTAAGTACTTTGACTCTGAACAATTCTACTTCAAGATAAACCTGGAAATGTGCTTTCCTAGTGAAGTAATTTTAACTTGAAATTTTGGATGTGTAAGTCTAAAAAACCTTCAAGATGAGTTACTTTTTAATATTTTATACATTAAAACTTTGAAGCATTTATATTAAGCTTTTACAAATCCAAATAAATTACCTGGAAATGCCCAAAAGAGGTTTACACAGTGAATTTGAATCGATGTCTTTGGCATACTGATGTCTTCCACTCATGAATGTCTTTCCCAGCAAAATGCTATTTTCACAATTATTTCTCAAGTCACCTCTCTTAACTTTGCTTGTCACTCAAATCCAAAAACTGAGCATCCATCTTTTAATTAACGACTAACAACACACATTCCAGGAACAAAGAATGGTGGAAATAGAAGCAGAAAGTATGTTCGAATTACTAGCAGGAATACTGCATTAGGTGCTCATAAGGTTCTCATGCAAAGCTGTGAAAGATGAAAATGCCACACATGCAGGTAGTGGCTCAAAATGGCAATATTAAAAAGGAACATGTGACTTTATTAAACAGAATGCTTTTGTTTAAGTTTGCTCTTAGCTGACATTTGTCTCTGGTTTCTCTAAATGAAATGGTCAAGTTTAACTACTCACTTCCGATTTAAAGAAACATGCATAAAACTCCACTAAATCACTAAACAACTACAAATATGTACAAGGTTTTCCCATTTGCCTTTGAAGTAAGAAACATTTGTGTACTCTTCATTTGACAGTGAAAAATCCAAATATTATCAATGACTATTGTCGAGAGCAACTTGTTTAAAGCTATGATATGACACATATTTGTTAACGTTTAAAAACTATCTTAAAAGCCAGGTTTTATGAACACAAACAATGTACAATGTCACAAACAAAACACAAAAAGACAAGCGGACCACGAAATGTAAAGCCTTGTGTCAAATGAAGATTTTAAAAAATCACAGGAAGTCAACAGTCACTTGGCTATCATCAACCACGGTCCTGAAAATTAAAAAAAATATTTTGTTAAAATAAGTGCTAATCTTTCTTAAATTTGCTAATGTTGGATAAAAAATGTTGGTCTCCCCAGTTTACAAAGCAACCAAGGTCTCACAGTATTTGCATTATACACAAGTACATATTTCAAACCTATTTTTGTTAGCCAGGTTACATGTACCTATGAAATTTTCGACGACAAGCCAGGGCATGTTCATTCTTCTCGAAAGTCACCAGCGCCTTGTGCTTTGTTGTAGACATTTTCAGTTGCTATGGAGGAATGGAAAAAGTTACTTTAATATCACTGTAATTATTTTGTCAAGGGTCACTACTGGGGTGCAGGGTTGGGCTGATAACTGACAGGAATATAATTTGCATTTCAATGCACACAGGCAGGTTTACATTTGGAGGTGTTGCATGGTATAACGAAACTTAGTTGTAAACAAGACAAGTTCAGGAATGGTAAAACTCTCTAGCACAAAATAAGTTGTAATAAACATCTCAAGTGAATTCTGACAACATGCGACACAAAGTTCTTCTGATATCGTTCTTATAGGACTAAATCTTAGCACATGGACCTGCTTTTCATTAAAAGAACAATTTTTTTTGGGGGGGGGGGAGGGAGGGATTTATTTTCAGTAGGAGGAGGAGTTATATCATGGCATTTACAGGCAGGTTTCCAGGGTTATTAAAAGGTTGATAAGCAGTTGATTTTGCCATCCTTTTGTAAAGAGTCTGACCAATAGATAAGCAGATTACCCAGTCAAAATCACAAAACAGATAGCAATTTTTGTGAGCATTCACTGACAGGTTCTTTTGACAGCCCTGGGTTTTCTATGAATGAAAATCCTACACCAACATAATATTATAAAAGCTGTGACAGTATTTACCTGAATTGGACCAATTCCCTGCAGCAGTTCCTTCAGTCTGCTTGGTGTTATCGCCTCAGGTAAGGAACCAATCACAACACGGTTTGAAGGCTTGCCACTACTTGATGCTTTGGTTACAACAACACGGTTTGCTTTTGAGTCAGGTGTGGAACTAGATGTCTTACTCTTACTTTCAGAAGGACCAACCACAATGCGCTGTAAAAGCAATAATAATCATTATTATCATCATCATATTCATCATAATAATCATAAAAAACATACTTTTAATCATAATATTATAATTATCATGCAATTGCCAAAGCTTCTTAGCAGAACAAAATGTGATAATAATTTTCAAAAACCACTCAATGTATTTACTTGTAAACTGATATGCCAGGGAAGAAATCAAATTCTGACTGACAATCCTGAAAGAGTGTTATACACTGTAATTATTAGTGTGACTTATTTTTGGTTTATGCAACTTCTGTTGCCAATACTATCCTATTTGAATTACAGTTTATGTGCCATAAAAGAGGGAATAAAAGACAGAATGCAAAATCAACTGATAATCCAGTCAAAAGATTTTGTGGACTAACCTTGGAGGAACTATTTTCAGAATGTCGTGACTCCCTGCTTTCCCGTCTGTGAGATGATCGATCTCTGCTTCGACTTCTTCTATGACCTTCCTTTGGCTTCTCTCTGTCCCTTGTTCTCTCTCGCTCCCTCTCTTTTGGTTTGTCTCGGTCGCCTCTGTCTCTATCTCTGTCTCTCTCTCGTGGTCTGTCATGACGTGTTTCGCGGGAGTCCCTTTGTTCACGTGGTTCTCGCTCTCTGGGTTTTTCTCTTTCGTTCTTCTCACGATTCCTGTATGCTTCTCTGTTTCTGTCTGGTCGCTCTCTACCAAAAATAATAGACCAACAACAAAGTATGAAATTCTAACTACACTAGGGTATCTAAAAGATAGTAATGCTGCACCACATTCTGTTGATAGTGACATATTTTACGTAGTGATCATCAGTTCAAGCATTCCAAAACTTACATAAAAACCTTTTTTATAATGTAGTATCAAATCATAGTGTGTAACTCAAAACCGGTCCTTGTATGCATTGAAGTCATGCATGATAATGCATTGATGGCAAAGTGTGACAAGGCATCAAGACAAAAAAGCACATAATGGTCTGAACAGTGTTTGGACATGAAACAATACACATCTACCTCCCCTTTATCAGATTATGAAAATCAAAAGATGTGGAAATTGTACTGTAGGAGTAGAAATGTCTCTAGAATGTTGACAATGTTCAGGACATGTCCATTGCGATGTGTGAAAATGCTAAAGCTTTAGCTTAAACAGTAACTGTTGCAGAACTAGTACAGTGTGGTTTGTAAATCTTCCAACCCACATTAATTTTAGTACCACAACAATGTGAACTTATTAAACTACCTGAAAACAGGTAGAGAAATTACAACCGATTTTGGATTCTTAAAAGATTGTTGAAAACCCAGACTTGGCAAAACTCAAAATCAATTTGTCCAAACCTGGTCCTCTCTCTTTCACGAGATCTGTCCGAAGGTCTTTCCTTGTCACGTTCCCTGCGAGTGTCCACCCGTCTTGGATTGGGGACTGGCTTAGCAGCACGAACAGGTGATCTTGGCTGAGGAGTACGTGGCGAGACAGATCTTGAAAATGATCTTGACCTGGAAGAAGACCTAAATAGGTATTTCAAGATGATTGTTGTGAACTTTTCAATCAAGTTCAATTGATCCAAGTCTAAGAATTTATCTAGAATTTGACAGTACTCAAGATACTGAAAACCTGTTTTGATTCTTACATGTGTAGCAGGTCAACACAGACATTATTCTTTTATTCCAATAACTTACCTGGATCGTGACCGTGATAATGATAAGGAGCGTGAACGAGTCCAAGACCTCCCAGGTGACCTTGAGTAGGAGCGCGATGCAGATCTTGATGGTGACCTTGAGGCACTACTGAAGTCACTTTCAGCACTGTCAGCACTATAGCGTCGACGCTTCTTTGATTTGTGACTCTGAGGAGAGAAGTTTAAACTTGACAATTAGTCCTTTAAAATTGGGGACATAAATGGGCTAAACATTTATGTACTGTGTGTACAGCAAACTCTGATCTGACTCAACCATTAGCTTTTGTTTAGCTTTTCAACTCCAGTCTTGTCTTCATAACTCACCTTTGGGTGTTTATCCAGACCATATGTAGCAGCATAAGCTTCCCTTTGTTGTTGCATCAATTGCTGCCACTCTGCCCCATACATAGCAGCATAATCATATGGATACTGCTGGCCATAGGGATACTGCTGTTGCCGAGCGGCTGCAGCTGCAGCAACTGCTGCAGCAGCTAATCCAGCACCTTGTGCTGCAGCCATCGCTGCGGCCGCTCCAGCTGCATTGTACCCTGGTGGAGGCATTCCAGCTCGCATTGCTGAATTAGCAGCTTCCATATTAGAAACTGTCACGCGATTACCAATGACAATTCGATCAGGTTCAGACATGGATACCTCTGGATGTTGGTTCATTACTGGTGGTCGCATTCCAGGCTGCATGGCACCTGGATGCATTGGGCCTCCAGGAGGTACTGCTGTTGGAGGCATCCCAGGTGAAGGCCTCCTAGGCGTTATGGCTGGATGCTGCTGTCCTGGTAAGGGGCTAGGTACCCCTGGTCCACTGCTGGGAGGTCCTGCACCTGGTCCCCCTGGTGTTGGGGTGCGACCAGGTAATGGACCACGAGGTGGAATCATGTTTGGAGTGCCTGGAGGAGGCCCCTGAAAATAGACAAATTATTGCAAAATAAAGCAGGTATTTGGTGTGGTATAATTGGCATGGAGAGAAAAAAGGAATAACAATAATTGGCATGCAGATGCCAGAAACAAGTCCCTCTCGAGCAATTATCACAGGGTTTTTTAAGTGCTGGCTGGCAGCTGAAAAACCAGCTACTTCGATTTCTGAGCCACCTACATTTTAATAATAATGGAATTTGCAGTGGCATATCCACAACGCGACTCTTCATCCACTGTTTCCAGATCAAATTAGAATTTAGAAGTGTTGATTTTTGTGGAGGGAGGAAAACCGGAGAACCCGGAGAAAAACCCTCCAAGAAAGGACGAGAACCAACAACAACCTTGACCCACGTGTGATGTCGGGTCTGGGAACCGAACCCGGGCCACACTGGTAGGGGGCGAGTGCTCTCACCACTACGCAATCTCTGCTTCCCAGGGAGCAGGGATGTGAAATAATGCTTGTGTAAGTCATAAAGGGTAATAAAGGGAAAACACAGGTTTTTTTAGAAATGTGACTGAAGCTTGACTGTTTTTGTCAAAGGACAGTTAAGGCTGTAGCTAGAAAGGGGGGCATGGGATTAGGGTATAGTGAATCAAAATGTTGAGACAGCAGAAAGAAAATCATGATTTTAAAGATTATGACATGTTTCGATGTTACGAACATCATCAATGATCACTGGTGTAGTGAATGTTTTTAATAACAGAAGCACTATAGGATAAACATAGGCACGCAAAGCGTGCAAGAGTTTTTTTTTGTAATAGGAGCATTTGTAGAACTGTTTACAGTAATGGTTTAGGTTAAGGTTTTTTGGTTGCGATGTACAGCAAGAAAGAAACTGGGAATTTATGATGTACATACCATGTTACATCAGTAATGGTAAGATAGCTAAATAGTAAGCCATCAAAATAATGTTTGACTGAACAACGTACAATAATCCGACATGTCTTCAGATTAATGTAGATACCATCTTATTTTCTAACAGGCAATTTGATGCGTTCTTTAATACAACCCACACCTTGATTGATGTGACACGTGCACATGCGCAACTCCCTCACTCATTGATCACATAGCCCTTCCAACCCCCAAGAGGAATTTTTGCTTGAAATACTCAAGTTAAGAGACCTTTTTGCATTTTATACGAGTCGTAAGTTTACCCTTTTTACACAACACTACTTCACCGAAAATAGAAAGAGAAAAAACCCTTCTGACGCGTTGAAAGTCTAATTTAATTTACTCCCATACGAAAAACAAGTGTCAAGTTACCGTTTATGACTAAAAATAGCAAACATCTTGTGCGAACGATTTGCTCTCATATGAAAAACAAAAGTGTCAAATTACCATTTGTAACTAAAAATAACAAGCATCTCGTGGGTACGATTTGCTCCCATATGAAAAACAAGTGTCAAGTTACCATTTGTAACTAAAAATAGCAAGCATCTCGTGGGAACAAGTGATGATGATATGTCAGCTCTAATTGAATTTACTCCCTTGTGAAAAACAAAAGTGTCAAATTACCCTTTGTAACTAAGAAATAAAAATATCTCTCTATATTTGCATGCGACAAGAACAAAACAATCGTTTCCTGTACCTATTGTAAACGTTCGAACTCTTTCAAATCAAAATAGTCCCGTCTCCTCTAAAACATTTCCTAAGAACTAGAAGCAACGATGCGTGACGTCTAATTGAATTTACCCCTTGTGAAAAACAAAAATATCAAGTTACCTTTCTAACTAAAAATAAAAACATCTCGTTCATTTGCATACAACAAGCTCACGCACTGTTTCAAACCTCAAGGCTCATAAAATCCTCAGCCTAACCCACAGAAAATGACGAAGTAAACCCAATTTATGAATACTTCCTCCTCTTTTATAGAAGAGTAAATATGGCCGTTCTGAACTGTATCGGGATCAAATCTTCTCATATACCATTTACCTTTAAAACAAGATATTTGATTGGCTGTTTATAGTAGATCCGATCTGATTGGTGTGACATACATATATCTCTCACTCACTGACTCACTCACTGATCCGTTGACCTGTCCATAACATACTCGACGCGCCGACTAAGAGGTATTTTTTTTTACAAAAAAATAACTCAAAAATTGAAAAAAGTCTTTGTACTTACTCCCTTAACATTCTTGACATGTTGACATTTCCAAAAGCCATTTTGTAAAGAAAATCTCCAAGAGAAGGCAAGAACTTCATGCTAGCCCACATATAGAGCACACTCCCCATATTGTCTTATCCATATATATCCATATATGGAATGTCTTATCCATATATGGATATGTGGGCTACCATGAAGTTCTGACCCCAAGAAGAGAATGTGCAAAATAGCATTTCAAGACCTCTCAAATTTTTCTGGGGAGCATGCCTCCATACCTCTTTATAGACTTGCCCCATGCACGTAATTTTGAATCTGTATCAGTCGTCTAGTTCATGAATTATACCCAGCCCATTTTATGAAACTCAAATAGATGAAGAAATTTTCGTAGAGCACCACACCTCTACGCATTTATCACCAGTCACTTTGTACTTCTCTTGTGTGTACATATAAAACAGTGATATGGTACCATGGTTACCAACAGTTTTTCGTCTGTTGTAGCAGTTTCCATTCAACTTTACACCAAATTCATTCATTGACAATTGTTTCTATATAACAGACTCTGCAGACCTGCAATTACGCATATCTAGGTAATAAACTCTATGGCTTTATGGCTCTACGATTCTAGGGCTTTATGGCTCTACAAACACACATTCTAGATAGTGAACTATACATCTCTATGTTTCTACAGCTCTATGACTCAATGGCTTTACAGCTCTATGACTCTACAGCTCTACGGTTCCACAAGCACACATTCTTCATAACAAACTCTATGGCTCTCTGACTCTACGGCTCTACAACTCTACGAGTCTAGGGCTGCAAGACTCTACAGTACTACAACTCTATGACTCTGCAGCTCTATGGTTCTACTGCTCTACGACTCTACACCTCTAACTATGGTTCTACAGACTAAAAACTATTGGTAACCATGGTTACATGCCACTGTTTTAAATGTGCAGGCAAGAGAAGTACAAAGTGATCAGTGATGAAAGGGTAGATGCATAGCATTCTACGAAAAATTCTACAGCAATATGAGGTTCATAAAACAGGCACCTGTTGTCATCAATCAAGCCCTCCACTCCCTAACTTAACAAGAACTCCAGTATCTAGTATATTTCTGATCAACCAGCAAATATCTTACCCTAGGTTGTGACATTGCATTGACACTAGGACCCATTCCACCATGGGGTGGTCTCATTTCATTTTCTGGAAAGTGGCCGGGACCAGATCTTGGACCATGTCCTTGTCCAGGACCTTGCCCAGGGCCTGGCATAGGACTGGGACCACCTGGGCCCATAGGTCTTGGGCCTGGTTCAGGTCCCATCCCAGCCCTGGGTCCCTGTTCTGGACCCATATGAGGAGCTCTGATTGGAGGTGGTCCTCGAGGTCCAAAGTCTCCTCCAGGGCCTGGTGGAAAAGCACCCTCGGGGCGCATGGGACCAGCCTGGGAAACTGGCATAGGAGGTCCTGGCATTTCGGGTCTTGGAGGACCTGGATGTGGCCCTCGCATGGGAGGTGGACCTAAAACAAAAAGACAAAACAATGTAAGGCCATCTGCAAGCATATTATCCACAATACAACACAAAAGGTTATGAAGACACAATGCCACAAAAGAAATTTCACTTGCTATGGGAAGAATTCTAGATCTCTTGGGTAGGCCAGTATAAACATTTCTGGAAAGAGCATATTTATATCACCTTGAGTACTTGACGGAACACTCAGACCCATTTCGGACAAAAAGGTTTCAGTTTAAATGTTCCTTACCCTCAGGCATTCCTCTTCCTCCTGGAGGAGGTCTGAAGTGCGGGTTGATGTGGATATTCTTTCCCTGTGGTGGCCCTGGAAAGAATGTTCAGGCATTTTTCATTTAGTATGAAGCTGACATAATTGTAACATGCATTACTGAAGTGTACATTAGGACAAAATGCAAGGGAAAAGAACAGAAAGAATAGCACAGGGTTGTATATAAGAGCCGGCAGCCAGCGAAGTTCGCCATCTTCTCTGCCAGGTTTCGCCAGCTACTTTCATTGCTTCACAAGTCAAGATATGTTGGGGAGATGATGTTTATCAGGTCCCAAAACTGTCTACTTTTCACAAAACTCTGGCTACTTAAAAACTTAAAGAAAACGCTGATGACATACGATGTACTTGAAGTTATGCTTACAACTGGAGTTCCCTGGTTACTTTGCACAATGCATCACTGATTACCATCAACTTAGAATTTGAAAACATGTAGCTTATTGATTTATGCTTGTCTTACAGCAGAGAGAAGGGCATTCAATTTCAAACAAAAAAGACTTATTTCTTAGTTAATGTAGCATCCAACTCCAGTTGACCTCCACTCTTGGCCATCTCTCTAAAACGCCAAAGATTTCTCATCCCAACCACACACTGATTGTACCATATTTACCCGTGTATAAGTCAACCTTTACTGAACGAAAATTAGCCCCAAAAAATCGCACTCAACTTATATACATTAGTCATACACAAAAAGCCGACCAAAGAGGCCCAGAACTATTGCTCAATTAGCAT
>JAHPZR010035464.1:47500-50311 GCA_019787425.1 Platygyra sinensis
AAGTTGTTTTCCTTTTTCTCCTTGCCGAATTAATTGTTCAGGGCTTGTTGAACAAGTCGAACAACCTTAAGTCTTTCTAGCCTGGCATGGCAAGGCTGATTTTCCTTATTGCAGAGAATAATTTAAAATAAGGGGTGCTTATAAGAATGGGGGCGCTCAATGGAATAGGGGAGCTTATCAATAAAAACACGCTCAAAGGGGGGTGCTTATTTGAAAGGGGGCGCCAAGTCAAATCATCGCACTAAATGTAAAGGAAGCACAGTTTTTTGATGAGGTGCACCCTAAGGACGTAGGAAAAAGTTCCAAGACTTTTAGTTGATAGGCAAGGGACCCCTGAAAAGCAAAAAAACCCCAACCCTTTGAAACTGGGGGTACAAAGCACCCTAAACTATTAAAACTAGTGGGAACACTGCAACAGGTTCATGCTTGAAAAATAATTTGTCGTCAGTTAATTGAGACAGAGGTAAATAAGAACCATGAAAAAAGAAAATAGAACTACAATTCAACATAAGACAGTTATGCAGCCATGCCTTCAATTGGCTTCAAAAATCACGCCACATTTTCTTTCAAAAGTGAAACCTAAACCAACTGTGCTTCGTTCCTGTGCTTTAAGTCAGCTTCATGAATTTACTTCAAGTTTTGATTGATTTACAGGATCATCTGCATCCTTTAGGACTGGCTTGAGTGATAATTCGGTTTTAGTTTTTTGACATTCTATTCACTCTGTTTATCTACCTTAGATTGCTATTACTCTAAGGTCTCCAATTTGAAGGAGCAGGAATGGCACAGAGTGGTGAGTGCACTAGCCTCCCAATTTTGTGGCCCGGGACGATTCTGCCTGAGTCAATTCCATTCTGACTAGTGCCATATACCAGTCAAGTTTGCTGTATGTTCTTGCCTTGCTCTGATTGGTTTTCCTCCCTCCGCAAAAAACAACATCTCCAAATTCCAATTTCACCAAGATAAAGGACCCCCATGAAAAGCAGCTAAGGCCGATGTGGCTTCCTCTCTAAATAATTATTATAATTTGTTATCTTTTATTTAAAGAAACTTAGAAAAAAAAGGAAATTACTACCCTTTAGACATATCAATACAGATCTTCACTGCAATTAAGGACGGTGCCCACTTTTGTTAGTGCGCACATGTTCTGTGCATCACGCAAGGCATGGTTTAAGTGCATGCGCGCGCTGGGGTTGACTTTGACGCAATCAACTACGCCACCATGACTAAAATTAAAGCAAAATTGTCCTACTGTAACCAAGTAAACTTTAATGAACCTGTATTTAAACCAGTGACACCAGATTAGCATCATATCGTTAACCAATAAATGTCAACTTCTTCCAGCTGAAATCCTAGGTGTTATCTTTCGAAATTTACACTGAAATCCAACTCAAGGCTGCTGCCTAACAGGAGCCCGGCAGCCTGGGGCACCCAAGAAAGTCCGTTGGGCACCTAAGTTTTTGAAGCATCTCCCAAAACATTACTTGTTGGGCTCCTAACTTTTTGGCTTTTGTCCTTCTGGGCTCCTGGAAATATTGTTAGGCAACAGCCTTGCAACTGTAAACATGTACCTGCAAACATGTACCTGCAGATGGCCGTGTGGATGGCATAGTGCGCACCCAAAAATGCTAATGTCTTACTTACTGGGGAGGTGACAGGAAAATATGTAACGGGCACCGTGAAAGTTTTCAAAAAAGATCAATAACTTTAACAAACGCGTGGTTACCCCTACATTTTATGTTGCGAAATGGAAGTGGCAAGCCTATTCAACATGTGATTAGTTTCTGGTTGTTAGCAAGAGGTATTCAACTGTATTTTAGCTAAACCAGAGAAGGCTGTCAGAGACGCTAAAAGCGCTTTTGCAACGACTTTTGTTATTGAAAACGTACCAAAAATGATTTTAATGTTCCCATTTGCCATGTAGTTTTAAGATCTTTTAAAATGTGTTTGCCTTTCTGTATGTAAAAGCGAATTCTAAGGAAATCTGTGAGGAAATATCCTTTTCTTCTTTTTTTGCCAGCATTTTTGTTGAGATTCAAGGCTAATTATCACGAAAAAATGCGTGGCTACCCCTATTTTTCTTTGTGGATTCAAATAGCCCTTGCAAAGATCTACTTCCACGTGGTCCTAACCTGGCACTAAAACATTTGTATTTAGTAGGCACCGTCCTTAACACTTCAACACATCATCCACTGAAAACAGATTCTTACTTTGGCTTATCAGGTGTCACATTCTTCTTTTGTTTAAGTCCCTCTTTACTTGGTTGTCGCTGAAGTTGCTGCTTCATAGGTCTCCTCCCCCTCCCTCTGTCGTTCCACGGGTGTGGTCCATCATGAAGCTCCCCAGGAGGGAATCTTGGTCGCATGGGTCCTGGCATTCCCATTGGCCCATGGGGACCATGGGGACCATGAGGACCAGGCATATGACCACGCATCATGGGCCCATGGGGTCCACGTGGGTGTGGGCCTGGTGGACCCATCATCATAGGACCTGGTGGTCTTGGCATGGGACCTCCTGGGGGCATGCGAGGACCATGGGGACCACCGGGGCCAAAGGGAGGGAATGGCTGTGGTCCATGATGTCTGAATGGTGGCCTGGGACCTCGTCTTCCGTGTTCTGAGTAAAAATAATTATTATGTAACTATAAGATCAAGGAATTCATTTAACTGTTAAAAAAAATGTAAAATAATTATGAAGGCTATGCAATGAAACATCTCATAAACATGCTATTTCAGAGGGCAGGGCTATACAAGTAGCTACTGTATACAAAATACTGTCTATTGATTAAAAACTCACCAAAGTCAACTCCAA